>MJUU01004494.1:59185-75641 GCA_002080025.1 Modiolus philippinarum | reverse complement strand
AACTAGTTTTATTGGATCCAAACCTTCCCCCTATAGCCAATGTGATAAATCAAAAAAACCAATCATAACAACATTACATTTTAAAAATTATAATCCCCCCCCCGAAACGAATTGCATGATGTAGATAACCAATAACTGTGTATTTGACACAAGGATTATATAGATATAAGTTTTTTATGATTATTTCGTAACATCACTTTTGTTACTTCTGAGACTTTGAAATGCTTGAGCACACGATAATAAAACTCGTTTAGTCAAGTTTTGTTCTTCTTGCTACATTCCACCTTATTTTATGTCTTATGAGCAAATACTGTGTACTCTGTATGTACTCCTTGTGAATCTTGTCCCACTCCATGTAATAACAACGTTCTTCTAATACATATATAGAAAAATGTTAATTTTGTCTTCCATTATCCATCCGGAGTACCAACTCCTTCTTGTTCTTGTTTGTTCCTAAGCAAGCTTTGTTAGTAAAACGAAGAAGGATATTTTTCAGAGTGTCAGAATGGGTTTTCGTATTTGGAGTGACCCAATCTCTCAGGAATAATATTTTTTAAATTAACGAGAAATGCATTTTAAAAGCGAAAATGTAAATTGTTTAAGAATAGCCAACTCTTTTTCTCTTGTGCTTTAAAAGGAATCACAAATAACTTTATAAGAACCATGCTTAAGATTCACGAATTAACTGTGGCCAAAATTAGATTTAATTAACATACATACTGTCAAATGAACACTATTTCTTCATTTTTATTATAAATTATAGCAATTAAACGGAAATATACATTCCTCTCTCCGTCTATGTAAAGTTTAATGGTTGACAAAATCAATACCATTTCATTATCTTACAAATGACGTTCATATAAAATTTTCTTATGGCGGAAATAGTCGCATCCTACAATCTATTCATTACATTTTAATTTCAACTAATGGGCTTCTCTGCTCTAATTTACAGCCCAAGCATTTTTGTCTGAGATGAGAGGAGTATTTTGCATTGCCTGGAAATATAATGACGAAATTCTTGGAATCTTGATGGAATCGCTGTTGGTATCAGAATCAAACTGACTTATTCATTGCTTTTATCACCAAACCTGTATATTTATTGTAATAATTTTTTGCTTCCCACCCAAAAACACTTAAAAAACATATTTTTTTTATATTTTACATTGCGCTTTCTCTGTTATTTCTCTGTTACATATATTTTATACACTATCTTCATTGTGTCGATATCTTGACTGATAGACTTTTGTGTAATCAATGAATGAAAAAGGTCCTGGCTTGAAAAGCTCGCAGCGTTGATAAAGTCAGCTACATGGGTATCAGTAGTTTCAACTCTATATGCAAAAAAAAGACTTTGCAATTTTTAGATCGCCCCAACTAGGTTAAGGCGTTCACGTTTACGTCCGAGCGCATTTTGGTTTTTATCTCTAAAAGTGTGCAGGATAAGGTCAACAATCTTTGAATGCAGGTGTAACTTGGGTTGACTGGCAGCCTTTTAAGAAATAAGGTCTCTTTGTCCTATATATTCCGCTTGATCGACTTATATTCTAGTAAATGGACGAGTTCAATCACTTTACGTGGAAGGATCATCTTACCTTGCATATCCATACATCTCTGATGGTAGATCATCACCTAGGCAAATAGATTTCCAAATGAATACTGAAACAAGAACCAAAATCTTAAAGCCATAATACAAGGCAATATAAGAATAACAAACAGACAGAGAACATAATCAACGACGACAGACGAAACAAACAAACTCATGGTTTTTATTGGGTCCGTGTTGGTCATCTGTATGTGTGACCTCGTTTTTCTTTTTTGTCCTATACTCAAGTGGTTTCCTTGTTTTTTAGTGTTTCTGATGTTGCCGTTGTCCATTGATTGTTCGTTCTTTTGATTGACGGTTCGGTTCTCGCTTACCTTAGACAACACTAATTTAAAGCCATGTTAGTATTACTACTCTTACCTGCAAACAGTATTAGTCTTCCCGCATGATGGACTTTTCTTGGAATGCTGCCTCCTATCTTTTTTCTTGGATTTAAGTTTGCCGATTTATAAAATAATATTAATACTAAATTTGTGATATAAAAAAAAAATCTAATTTGTTAGTTTAGTGCATTTACAAAAATGAGTCTTTTAAAATCTTAATTTTCTACATCTTAAAATATTGCTGTAAAACAGTATCAATTCTACAGTATATTTTCATTTACGACTAACGTTTTCTTAGTTAATAGCACACTTTTCCCTTTTACAGTAAAGTTTCTTCGTCACATTGGCATTCAACAGTTTACGACTTTAAAAGCCTTCCAACAATAAACTAAAGTGCCATTACTTTACTCTGACACACCTTGTCAATCATTTCCACAGCAAGGTGTGAAACGGGAATAATTATGTTGTATTCAACGAAAAGAACCAACGACGATAAAATTCTTACTTAGTATTGTACCATTTGATGTGTTATATTTTTTATTGAAGATGTGTGAAAAACAGTAAACTTATCTGACAGATACACTGATTAAAACAGAAAGTGAAGTGTTGTTAAATTGTTTGGATTTACCAAGTATTTATAGAGATTTTGTCTCATGTGCATTTACTCCATATCTTTTTATTGTTTATTATATTTCTTAGAACTTGTTTGAATTGACTACGGAAGAAACTAATAATCTGGCTGTCCTGTGTAATGCTTGATATATACAGCGTAGAGCGGTATTGTTCAGACTCTTATTTAGTCAGCATCATGTTAAGATGGACACTTGCCAACTTCTTATAATCAAGCATATTGTCATGACAATCATTACAACAACCATTTGTGAACGAAAACAATAAATTTTCTTAAATTGCGCAGTAATTTAGCATTATTTTGTTCTCTATCAGCTTTAACACATATTTCGGTCTATATTTCCAAATGTTTAGATTTTATCTGCACTGAAGAGACATAAGTTGTCAAAATGCGCATTCGCAGAAACTAAATTCACTTTAACTTCGGTATTTTGTTAGTTATATGTTACTTGTGCTACTTTGTGATGAAATAAGCAATGAAGTTATATGGAGTAAATGCGCATGAGACAAAGTCTCTACAAATAGCAATGGAACATTTGTTTTATTGTTGTTCTACATCTTGAAAGCATGATTCATATCACAATTAGACCTATGTAACCGTTCTTGCATTGTGCTATGTTAAAATTGTGACCACAATAGCTAGGAATTTCAATAAAAAGGGTATAAAAACACTTTTAAGTTCAAGGACACAGAATTTGAAGAAAAAACATGTTTTGTAACTTGCTGTCGAATCAATTCTTGAAGCCGCATTTACACATTTCTACGCTTTTTATATTTTTATGCAGTCTGATCGGTCTTTACGTTTTAACAGGTTTTTATAAGTTCTTGTAGTTTTAGCTACATATTCTTCAGTTTCCAAGAGTTTAATTATGTCAAATATACTAATGCACAACGTGTTAATTATCAAAGTCAATGTATGCTAGCTCTGATACAAAAATTAATATACTAAATTATGTCATTTCTTAAATATGTCAATGTGTCTTTAATACTTGTATGCTAAGCTTTTATGTGTTTTCTGAATTTATTAAGTACAAAAAGGAAAATAACTGAAATTTAAAGTGTAATTGTAATTTATGAGTTTGGCACATATATCCGAAAGAAATCGGTATATGACTTACGGTCAATGATATACACCAAAACGATTGAGGATGAAAATTGAAGCAAATTTCATGTTTTTGCAGGTTCATTAAGGACAAACTTTTGGACATGTTAACAATAAATCATAAAGGAGTGAGACTGGGTCGGTTGCGTCAACAGGGCAAACATCACTTTCTGAAAAGGTGGTCGAATGATTAATGAGCTCAATGGCTTGAGTGATTTAGACATTATGCTCTCGATCACCATATCGACTCTTTGTTGGTTCAAATCCTGAATGCATCAAAGTTTCAACGCACCTACTCTTTCTAGTACGTGAGTTTCATCGCTTTTGCGACTTCGAATGTAAAGAATTTTCCCCAACAAGCCTTGTGACCATCCAACAAGCTCATAAATACTAACAGTCGTTTATCTTGCCGTCAATGCTCATACAGAGGTTGTGTTAGTTGTTCACATGTTTAGTAGTGATATGACGTTGAAACATCTTACTTTTATCTTAACCTTTAATTATTTTCATATGCAGTGTTTATAAACTATTAAAACTTATTGTTGAATGTCTCATGCTGACTTCAAGATTACGGTAGATAGACAGTAATGTTCATATCCATGAGATTTTGTCTCAAGTCGGAAGAATTGAAAAACCAATCCTACTAACCCGAAATCTGTAAAAAAAATATGGATCACCATGCTTGCTTTTTCTAGAACTGGGATTAAAGTTTGACAAATTTTAGCCATTTTTCACCTAAATATACATACAATGCACGGGAAAGTATGGATAGACAATTTTTAGCTTAATAGAAATGAACTTTTTTATCCTTGAGAATTTGATATATTTTTGTGGGCTGATAGTTCAGGATGTAAGTTACTGCTGACAATAAAAAAAATGTGTATAGCACCATGATATTTTACAAAGTTTCCAGATTTAACATTATTAACGGGAAAAAGGGAATCAATTCGCGGCAAAGTAAACGAAATATGACGTTTCACATCTGCCATTCAATTATGACGTCACAAAGGAAAGACGTCAAATAACTGTTCCGGCCTGAAAATCAAACCTTTCCGTATCCGACTCTTTATTTTCCTAATGCGTAATTGAATTGCGCAGTGCAACAGTGTTTATCTACCTTAAGAACGACAATAAAAGCGTTGTTTCATTGCTTGGTTTAATCATGTATTTATAGAGCCATAAAATATAGTAATACTTAAACTTTGTTTCCTTTAATTTTTATTATTATTTGGTAAGTACTGAACTTATATGTAAAACAGCCAATTATTTGCTTCTATGTTCAGCTTTTTCATTTTAAGGCTTAATTCAGTTGAAATTTCAAAAAAAAATATTTTCGTTGTCAATCAAATTACCACAACACAAATTCCGTAGCACCATCCAGCATTAATATTATCAGAAGGTCGATACGGTTTTTCCTTTGTCACATGTTAGTGTTTATAGAATGATAGATTTCAACACTGTTTATCTGGGGTCGATGATATAATTCACCGTGGAAATCTTACATAATTTTTATTTCAAAGGAATAATGAGTTTTGTGGGAGATTGGAATGACGAAGCCTATTATGTCAACAGCATGAATCGATTTCAGGTGTGAAGTCACCAATTCATTTCCTTCAACTAAAATTTGGCATTTCGAATATACTTAGACAATTCCTCATAAGTTTAACCTTCCGAAGACTATATATTTCTTGAAAGGTACACATCTTCTCCACATTATGTGAATTTCTTCATATATGTAAAGCATTCTAAGTGATTCTCTGAGTGTGGTGGAACCGACCTAAAACATACCATCACGGCACAAAATTGTGCAGAGATAGTCAATGGGAAAATCCCCACCTTTTAGTGTCCAAACGACGGCGGTAGAATACCGAAAGAACAAAAGATTGGTTATTACAAAAATCGAAGTCGAAAGACATGGCCAAAATGAGAACACAGAAGACAATGACGTTAGACAGCTAAGAACACAGAAATAATAGCACAACGTTCAAAACCAAGGCACTCACAGTGCGAACTCCCATGTAACTGAGAGTGACATCAGGTACTCCGAAAAGTTAGGCATGTCCTGCAATGTTAATAGGACCCGTCATACTGTCAGTCAGCCAAACTAGGAAGAATAGAAAATCGGTATTAGTCAAATTTGGGTAAACGTGAAAATGTCCGCTTTCATTTGGGATGCCGACACGTCATATCTTTCATTGATGTTTTGGTTATGGCCATATAATTTCTTTAGAGACTGAGCAAATGCCTGCCTTTGCAGCTCTCGGGACAATGTATAAGTTCTATTCAAATATACACTGTAAAAAATACATGCTCGACAGTAAGGAATCAAATGTAAAATGTAAACCCCATAGGTACATGTAGGTATAAGTGAGAGAAAAAGTTAATTTTCTGTTCACGAACCTTCAATTGCTTATCTCTGTAGTTTCATTCCATTTTCCGTGCCATAAAAATTACTTTCAGAAAAGTGGCTCTGAAATGTTGACAGGCCTGATATCAATCAATTATTCTAGAGAAAAAACTCCAGATATTTCATACAGGTTTCTATATCAAGTTATAAAATCAACTTTCATATCCAATAGAATCTTTGTCACTGTAACACTTCAATTTTCAAACAATTAAATTCTTATGTTATCAACTACTAATAATTTGTGTTATTGCAATAGAATTAAGGACATTTAGCACGTCTATCATAGTATCTAAGGTAAGAAGTTAAATTCTTTTTTCAGTTACATATAATTTAGAACAAACATGATTTTTATGAGCATTTTTTTCACCTTACTTTCAGTAATGTATCGTAGATACAATTAATGTTTAAAAAACAAAGTTGTTTTTGATGTTTCTATTTCTATTATGAACAAACTATCCATGAAATGACAGTTAAAAGAATTAGTACGGATTTTCAGCGGGCTTTTGAGGAAAGTCTTTTTAAAACATTTTAGATAAAAACGTATCCTTTAGAGTCTCACAGATACTTAATAAATACATATATAGTCAAATGGAAACACCTCAGCTTCATATCCAGAGATTGGTTTACCAACTCGTGATGGCAACCACTGAATCAGTTTAAAGCCACTTTTCTATATTTTTAGGGAGTATTTTTCCTGTTAATAATAAACATTGAAGATGAAGACCCCTATTTTGATACATACACTACAACTAAGGGGCAGAAAAAAATGTTACTTCTCATGATCAGGAATGGCAACTTCAGAATAGGGAAATTTAAAACTTTGTCACTTTGGAGAAACAGATATTATATATTTTTATTTCAACTGAATTAAGCCTTAAAATGAAAAACCTGAACATAGAAGCAAATAATTGGCGGTTTTACAAATAGCTTCAGTACTTACATTATTATTATTTGGTAAGTACTGAAGCTATTTGTAAAACAGCCAATTATTTGCTTCTATGTTCAGCTTTTTCATTTTAAGGCTTAATTCAGTTGAAATTTCAAAAAAAAAATATTTTCATTGTCAATCAAATTACCACAACACAAATTCAGTAAGCACCATTCAGCATTAATATTCTCAGAAGGTCGCTACGGTTTTTCCTTTGTCACATGTTAGTGTTTATAGAATGATAGATTTCAACACTGTTTATCGGGGGTCGATGATATAATTCACCGTGGAAATCTTACATAATTTTTATTTCAAAGGAATAATGAGTTTTGTGGGAGATTGGAATGACGAAGCCTATTATGTCAACAGCATGAATCGATTTCAGGTGTGAAGTCACCAATTCATTTCATTCAACTAAAATTTGGCATTTCTAATATACTTAGACAATTCCTCATAAGTTTAACCTTCCGAAGACTATATATTTCTTGAAAGGTACACATCTTCTCTACATTATGTCAATTTCTTCATATATGTTAAGCATTCTAAGTGATTCTCTGAGTGTGGTGGAACCGACCTAAAACATACCATCACGGCACAAAATTGTGCAGAGATAGTCAATGGGAAAATCCCTACCTTTTAGTGTCCAAACGACGGCGGTAGAATACCGAAAGAACAAAAGATTGGTTATCACAAAAATCGAAGTCGAAAGACATGGCCAAAATGAGAACACAGAAGACAATGACGTTCGACAGCTAAGAACACAGAAATAATAGCACAACGTTCAAAACCAAGGCACTCACAGTGCGAACTCCCATGTAACTGAGAGTGACATCAGGTACTCCGAAAAGTTACGCATGTCCTGCAATGTTAACAAGACCCGTCATACTGTCAGTCAGCCAAACTAGGAAGAATAGAAAATCGGTATTAGTCCAATTTGGGTAGACGTGAAAATGTCCGCTTTCATTTGGGATGCCCACACGTCGTATCTTTCATTGATGTTTTGGTTATGGCCATATAATTTCTTTAGAGACTGAGCAAATGCCTGCCTTTGCAGCTCTCGGGACAATGTATAAGTTCTATTCAAATATACATGCTCGACAGTAAGGAATCAAATGTAAAATGTAAACCCCATAGGTAGGTATAAGTGAGAGAAAAAGTTAATTTTCTGTTCACGAACCTTCAATTGCTTATCTCTGTAGTTTCATTCCATTTTCAGTGCCATAAAAATTACTTTCAGAAAAGTGGCTCTGAAATGTTGGCAGGCCTGATATCAATCAATTATTCTAGAGAAAAAACTCCAGATATTTCATATAGGTTTGTCTATATCAAGTTATTAAATCAACTTTCATATCCAAGAGAATCTTCGTCACTGTAACACTTCAATTTTCAAACAATTAAAGTCTTATGTTATCAACTACTAATAATTTGTGTTATTGCAATAGAATTAAGGACATTTAGCACGTCTATCGTAGTATCTAAGGTAAGAAATTAAATTCTTTTTTCAGTTACATATAATTTAGAACAAACATGATTTTTATGAGCATTTTTTTCACCTTACTTTCAGTAATATATCGTAGATACAATTAATGTTTAAAAAACAAAGTTGCATTTGATGTTTCTATTTCTATTATGAACAAACTATCCATGAAATGACAATTAAAAGAATTAGTACGGATTTTCAGCGGGCTTTTGGGGAAAGTCTTTTTAAAACATTTTAAATAAAAACTTATCCTTTAGAGTCTCACAGATACTTAATAAATACATATATAGTCAAATGGATGGAAACACCTCAGCTTCATATCCAGAGATTGGTTTACCAACTCGTGATGGCAACCACTGAATCAGTTTAAAGCCATTTTTCTATATTTTTAGGGAGTATTTTTCCTGTTAATAATAAAGATTGAAGATTAACACCCCTATTTTGATACATATGTGTTATGATCTCATGTTCATTTACTCCATATCCTTTCGTGAAATATTTATTACAGGAGTTTGTCTTTTATTGCAGTGTGGAGTTGGTAAAACAATTCCCCGTGGAAGAGATGTATGATCTTTATTTTTCTTAGATATGGTGTACTTGTACATGAGATAATATCTCATATGTACACTTTGTTCAATTACTATTATCTAAATTTATGCAAATTCTAAAACAGAAGGATTAACTCCCTCCATCGTAGTTTTGTCCTTAGCTATATTTGATATTACTGATTATTCGGATTTGGTTGGGTTTTATGCATTTTAAACATTTTTTGAAATTATTGCTTTCCTTTGTTTGGGTTCTAGTGCTGCTGATGATAAAATTAATTTCCGAAATGGCCATACAGCTCATTTAAATTATTGCAGTTGGAGTTAACATATATGTTATGATCTCATGTTCATTTACTCCATATCCTTTCGTGAAATATACACTACAATTAAGGGGCAGAAAAAAATGTTAGTTCTCATGATCAGGAATGGCAACTTCACAATAGGGAAATTTACAACTTTGTCAATTTGGAGAAACAGATATTATATATTATCAAGCGAATTTGGCAAGTTATCGCGATTTGAAAGGCGTAAAAACTTTTTAAAAGGCGACCGCGTTATTTGAAACGATTTCATTTGATGTCATTGGCTCAAGTTGTCATTTAAACAACCGATATCTGTGGGAAAATAAGATTTTATGAATGAAAATTGTTTTTTAAGTTGACCTTTTTATTTTGTAAGTTGACTTTTTTATAAATAAAATGAAAGATACACTCGACAGATTGTGTACACAGCCGATCGATCGACAAATGGACAACTTGATGAAATATTGTTGTGTACTTATCCAAGACCGTAATTAATCAAATTTTTGTGTATTAATTTATGCCCACAGTACAGGCAATTATGAATGAAAAAATCACATTTTCTCTGTCACGCCTCGTGCACTGTCACAAAAATCGATAATCTGATAATGACGGTAATGTACATAGTGTGTACATTACCGTCAAGCGATACTGTACATGTTCATAGTATTAAAAAGCACAAAGGTCGACTCTTTTTCATTCGCAAATGCGAACAAAATAATTATCAAGCGAAATTTGGCCAGTTATAGCGATTTGAAAGGCTTAAAACATCTTACAATTATCCCGCTTCGCGGTCGCCTTTTAAAAAGTTTTTACGCCTTTCAAATCGCGATAACTGGACAAATTCGCTTGATAATATATAGTAGCCAACTTTGTAATTTTTCTCGGTGTTTTATCGGTAAAGTATGATACAAACGTTTCGGTAACATATATCCCCTTAAAACGTAACAAAAAAACTGAAACATTTCGATGTTGCCATTGTCCTATGAACGAGTTTTAGATTGACGGTTCAGTTCGTATTGTCTATACCCTGTTTAGGTTTTACGGACTAAAGCATTTATGGCGGATATGAAAAATCTTTATTTCAATGTTCTATTTGGGTTATATAGCTTAAATAAATGTGCCAGATATGAGAAATTACAATATTTATGCCACATGTGGGCAATTTGGGCTCAAACAAATAGGTAACATTGACTATAATAAAACTCCTGGTTACGTAAAATCTCTATTCTATTTTTTTTTCTTTTTTTCCCAAGGATAGCCCATGAAAGCGTAAACACTTAGACCCCTAGATGCCTTGTTTTGGGTCGTTTTAACCTGGATATGAGATGTTGTCTCCTTGACATTTACCCCCATTTCTTTTCTTTTTCATACTAATTTTCAATGTGGTCCTTGTATAATAATAACTAATAACAAATTGATTCAGATCAGCATTGCACATTTTTAATTGCTCAAAGTGTTATCCAATCTTCCAATTTATTATTCCTTCTGGTATTGGACCGTTTTTCATAGCATCATGTTTTACATAAAAATAAAATGAGGTCAAATATCAGTCAATCATTAAAGAAAAATCGTGCTGTACCGAATAGCTGTTAGTATGTAATTAATTTTTATATCCAATAGAATCTTTGTCATTTCCAAACAACTTTGTTATAACTTCTCACCTACACAGTTAGCAGAAAAAAATCAATGTGTTCCGAAGCGTTACTCCAGGACAAAATAGATGTCTTGGAACTTTAACACGCTTTCAATTGTTGTAGGTAAGAAATTAACTTTTTTAAAATTATTTTTGTGTTAAAATGGCAAATAAACTCTTTATTTATTGTAATCTTATGATTAAGAAATTCCATGTTGTATACTTCTCTTCACGATAGAATATTTCCTTTGAAATTCTTTAACTGATACCTTCTTGCATACTATCTGCAAAACACAAATAGTTAATGTAGAAAACGGGATATATTTCGAACACCCGATTTCATTTTGCTCCATAATGACCAGAATGAATATTTTGCTTTTATTTTGTCATGTGCTATTGACTAATGAGTTAATATTTTGTTTTGATTTCTTCATGTGCTATGGACTATTTAAATAACTCTTGTTATCCCCGAACTTTCGAAGGATATTGTTATACCCTCCGTCTGTCTGTCCGTTCGTCCGTCCGTCCGTCACACTTTTCTCGTGACTCAAACTCCTCCTACATTTTTGGATTTAGTGATTTAATTTTGTTGTAGAATTATTTGCATATAGTTTGTAGATGCACAATAAGCTTTCAGATTTTTGATTTTGCTCTTAGTGACTCAAACTCCTCCTACATTTTTGAATTTAGTGATTTAATTTTGTTGTAGAATTGTTGCATATAGTTTGTAGATGCACAATAAGCTTTCAGATTTTTGATTGTGCTCGTAGTGCAAACAAGAGGCCCAAGATTTCAATTTTTACACATGTGGCATGTGACACTAACTCCTCCTATATTTGTGGATTTAATTATGTTGTAGAATTGTTGCATATAGTCCGTAGATGCGCAATAAGCTTTCGGATTTTTATATTTTTATTTTGGTGCAAACCAGAGGCCCCAGGATGTTGATTTTGACAAAGATTTTGACACATGAGGAATATGACGCAAACTACTCCTACATTTTTGGATTTAGGTATAAAATCTTTATGCACAATTTTTGCATATGGTCTGTAGATTTGCAATAAGCTTTCGGAATTATGATTCCGGTTCCCACTTTGGTAAATTTCCTGAAAATGTCAAAGACTCATATCTTTTTTATGTTTAGCACATAATTATGTATTATAGCAATTGTTTGAAAGAAAATGAGATTTTGAATAATTGGAATCTCTAAAATGCGATTCGAAGTTTGGTAAATTTCCTGCATATGCACATTTCGACAACTTCTGTCTCTTCAGGGCAGGTAAAATATAAACATTTTTAAAATATGTGTCAAATCTGAAAGAGAACAAATTACCCATAAAATCTAAAAATTAAAGCCATAATCAGCTAAGGAGAAAGCTATGCAAGAGGGAGATACTCCTTAGGTTTGAAGAAAATTTTCATAAATTAAAATAACTCCTTAGGTTTGAAGAAAATTTTCATAAATTAAGATATTCCAAGTTTCCAAGCAAAATCGGTTTTCGGCCAGCACCAAAGTACTGGCTTCTTGTTTCATGAATACCCTCGGTGACTAAAAGTCCACCAGCAGTGTTAATAAATAACAAAATAACAAAGTAACTGTAAATTTAGTTTTATTTTATTCATGGATTTTATTTTGATTTTGAATTGTACAATGGACTCTTGAATCAATTTTTATTATGAATTTATCTTGTACTTTCTACTATGGAATAACATTTCATTATCGATATATGACAAAGTTCTATCCCTTACCTTTGTTCCAATACATCAGCAAAACGAATATGGAAACAAAAAGGCAGGAAATGGGAACATTTTAAAATCAAAAATCCAAAAATATGACAAATTCAAATCTTACATAAATGGAGACAACACGAAACGGACAAAAAAAAATCAACAAAGAACAACAACTAAAATAGTAGCAATGTGAAATCCCCTCCTCCCCCCAAAAATGGAAGTACCATCAGGAAGTGTGAGCATGATCTGTTCAAAACATGGCAACATGTCCGATTACGGAAAGATAAAATCAATTCTTTGTTATTTTACTATTCAACATTACATGACATAAACTTCACTTGTGAAAAAGTGGCTCTGAAATTATGGTAGGCCTAATATCAATCAATTATTCCAGGAAAATCTCCAGATATTCCATATAGGTTTGTCTGTATCAGGTTATTAAATCAACTTTCATTTCCAATAGAATCTTCGTCACTGTAACACTTCAATTTACAAACAATTTAAGTCTTATGTTATCAACTACAAATTTATCACAAAATCATTTGTCTTCTTAACAGATTGCAATAGATTTAAGGAAATTTTACAGGTCCGTAGTATCTAAGGTAAGAAATTCTATTCTTAAAAATGATTTTCATGACCCTTTTTCGTACTTTACTTTCAGTAACAAATCCTACATAATCTTAAATAATTTGAATAAACGCAGTTGCGTTTCATCTTTCTTTATTGTCGACAAACTATCCATAAGGTGACAGTTTAAAGACTAAGTATCTTTGTAACAGTAATATAACGGCATTTCCAAGGGCTTTTGGCTTTTTCTAACTAAAAACTTATCTCTATAGCTCACAAGAAACATAAGTCAAAATTACTTTAGGAATTCAAAGTTGACTCAATTTCAATTTCAATTTCCCTTCCGGACACCTGATGTCGCTCTCGTTTTTTATGGGTGTTAACACCGCCAATGCTTTAATTTTTTCATGTTGTCTTGTTGAAATTTAGTTTTGTCTTTGTTATATTTGTGGTACCGATCTATCATTGTCTATGTATGAATACTAATTTAAGTGATTACGAAAGCTTTTGAAATTTTACCTTGGTACTGTTTGAGGATTAGAGCAGTAACACGTACCATGGTTTTTAATTGGTTTGTCTCGGGGTTAGAAAATGACATTAACCAATCGCCTACCTAACAGCTCTTTCAAAAACATATATGCCTCACTGACCGTCTGACGGGTGCTTTTAACAAAGCAGGACATGCTTACTCTTCCGGAGCATCTGATGTCACTCTCTCGCAGTTTCATGGGAGTTCACACTGTGAGTGCCTTGGCTTTGAATGTTGTGTTTTTTTTATTTCTGTGCTTTGTAGCTGTCTTACGTCATTGTTTTCTGTGTTTTAATTTTTGCCATGTCTTTGGACTTCGATTTTTGTAAATACTACTCCTTTGTTCCTTCGATATTCTTCTGTCGTTGTTTTATTATGATTTGTTACCTTCATTGCAGGGTGTATTATTAACATACCTGCGAACTTCTTGGTTCATAGCAAATTATTCATTTGTGTTAAAAACATCATTTGTCATAGAAACAACTGATACACCTACCTAGCTTCATACCTAGATTTTTTGTTGCATTTTGACGAAGATATATGACAAGCGTGATGATTTTAATTTCCCAATTGTGAACTTTCCCATTTTTAACAGCAATATACCTACCTCTCTAGCCTATGGAGTCTTCATTTCACAGTTGATTCGTTACTGTCGAGCTTGTAGTTTGTACAGGGTTTTTTTTTAACAGAGCAATATAGATGAAAATATGGATTTCCATGTTTTATGTGGGAAATATGAACTGTACCAAATAGGCCTTAAGTGAAAATCGCTCAGTTCATGTTCTGTTTATGTTTAATTGACGTGAACAAATGTGCAAAACATGAAAAATCTCGATTTTGATTTCTTACTTTGTAGAGATGACTAAAACAAATGTGTTTGGTGTGAAATTTCTATTTTCATTTTCCTTATGGGTAATATTTTTGGCATGCGATAGTCACAAAACTGCGATATACCTTGTTATTCGAACGAAAACTAGGGTTGTAATGAAGTAAACTTTTCAAAACACTTCATTGTTTTGTCATGTTTAAACCACAGGCTAAAAATTTTAGATTTCATACCCTTTTCATGCTAAAATTCTTGAAGTTCTTGCTTCGCGAATTATAAAACTCCATCAAATTATGATTATGATCTAAAATTTTCAAAACATGGAATTGTTTTTGTCTTTTTTAAAGCCAAAGTTTAAACCGCTAACAAAAAAAAATTCTTTTCATACCTATTTTATGCTAAATCTGATGATTGTTGACGTCCTCACGGATTTGACATAACCGGATTTGACTCAACCCTGGATTGATTCACTGATGGTGTGACGGGTGCAGGACATGCTTACCCTTCCGGAGCACCTGATGTCACTCCTGGTTTTCATGGGAGTTCACAGTATGAGTGCCTTAGTTCTTAATGTTATCTTTTTGTTTCCGTGCATTGTAGCTGTTTCACGTCCTTGTTTTGTCTTTGTTTTATCTGTTACCGTTTTTGCCATTTCTTTGGACTTCGATTTTTGTAGTCATCGCTTCCCTTGTTCCTTCTGTATTCTACTGCCGTTGTTTCTTATTTCGCAAAATACCAAACTCCTTCGAAAGGATGCTCTGAAGCAAAACACTTAATTGTTTTTGTCATTTTTAAATAGCAAGTTTAAACCGTAAACATAAAGTTTTACTCTTCATACCTTTTAAATGCTAAAAATCCATGAAATTTTTAACTTCGCGAATTATAAAACTCTTTCGAAACAATATTATTAAGTAAATAGTTTCAATACACTGAATTGTTTTAATTATTTTTTAAAACCGAGTATTTGCTATTTTTACCGCTGATTAAATTATTTATTTTTCGTACCTATTTTATTCCAAATTTCATGATTTTTTTTTAATTTAGAAACAGAATACCCATGAAATTATATGAAATGAAACACCTTTCCTCCATAGATTTGTTAAATTAGATACATATATTTTTAAATTAAGTCTAAAACGGCGATATTCACAACTTTTAATTGGTAATGGTGAATATATACAGTCGGGATCGAATCATCGATGACACTCGAATCTCTTATTCATACGCACCCCAAACGTGTCATAGGCACAACTCGATTTGATAATTTACTTATAATACCAAAATACATAAAAATAATAAATAGAAGTTACGAAAGCTGAATAAAAGAGAAAGAGTTATATGCGATAATTAGAATAAACAATTTTGATTGGTTTAATTAAGTAAGTGAGAAACTAACTGTCAATCCAAAACGAACAAAAACGAACAATCCAAGGACAATAGCAACATCAGAAACAAAACAAAAAAAAAAACAGAGACACAGCATGGGCACGACACAGAAAAGAAAAATGAAGACACACACACACACAAAGATGAACAACACGGACCAAATAAAAAACCATGCGCGAGATCAGGTGCAGCGGTAGAGTTAGCATCTCCCGCTTCCCATAAGACACCAGCCGTGTTGAACATGTCAAATCCGGCAGAAAAGTCAAATCCGGTAGAGGAAACAACAATTAAGCTTTTTTCTTCCGTAGTGCGACAGTGTTTTACCAGCAGACTAGATTCCTTGAGCTAGCCGGCAGTTTAGCGGCGAGCACTCTTTGACCCTTCTTTCAAAATTTCGTTTTGTCATATGCTTTTGTCTGTTTGAAGATAGTGGTCATTGAGTAAGTAGTCTACCTGTATTG
>MJUU01004494.1:24498-51182 GCA_002080025.1 Modiolus philippinarum | reverse complement strand
ACGGTTACAAATTTTATAAAAATCCTGTAATACATGAAATCCTATAAAATGTCTCTTTCGCTCTATGTTAAGAATATATGGACTGAATGTATAATGCATCTAACATTACATTTTTAGATAACTCACCACTAGCAAATATTATAACCTTCTTGACAATGTTTTTGAAATCAAGTCTCAGTTGTAACACATTCTCCCCGATATTTTAACCTTCATTGAGTAAATATGAAAAAGAAAGGAAATGGGATAAATGTCAAGGAGACAACATCCCATATCCAGGTTTAAACGACCCAAAACAAAGCATCTAGGGGTCACCGTACGGTCTTCAACACAGTGAGGAACCTCACACCATATAACAAGCTCTAAATGTCTCCAAAAAGGTAAAAAAGGTGAATAAATCAATGGAAACAAACCAAATCTAATAACCCGAATATCAAGAAACTAAAATTTTATAAGAAGACAAGGACAAGCCAATGACCAACATATTCCACGTCAGCCTCGTTCCTTGACCTTCATCTTGAAATTGACAAAAGAGGTACACTACAAACTAGGCTATATGACAAACGCGATGACTTCACTTTTCAAATAGTCAACTTCCCTTTTCTTTGTAGCAACATTCCAAAAGCACCAGCATACTGAGTTTACATCTCCCAACTCATTCGCTACTCAAGGGCCTGTGGTCGATACAGTGACTACCTTGATAGAGCTCGGTTGCTTACAAATAGGCTACTTAAGCAAGGGTATGTTGCCCATAACTTGAGGTCATGACTACAGAAGTTTTACGGTCGACATCACGATCTTGTGGACCGCTATGAGATATCTGTTTCCCAAATGACAACAGATCTTTCTCTTTGCCACTAAAGTTTGTTTTTCCTCTACCGGATTTGACTTTACTACCGGAGTTGACATGTTCAACACGGAGGGTGTCTTATAAGAAGCCGGAGATGTTTACTCTACCGGTGCACCTGATCTCACCCATGGTTTTTATTTGGTCCGTGTTGTTCATTTTTCGTATATGTGCGTGTCTTCATTTTCTTTTCTGTGCCGTGCTAATGTTATGTCTTCGTTTCTTTGTTTTTCCGACGTTGCCATTGTCCTTGGATTGTTCTTTTCAGACTGACGGTTCGGTTCTCATTTACTATATTCCTGACTTGGGACAGGCGCAAAATTTGCAGTGGGTTTAACTCGTTTTCTTGGATTCAAACCCTCCCCTATGTGTGGTGAATGACTAAAAAATAAATACACAAAAAGACTCGCAGTAAAAATCAAACTAGAAAAAAATCCCACTTATCTAGACGAGTACCCTTACAATGAAGTACATAAAACATGATGACTATACACACGGGTACTGTCCGGACAAATGCTCGCAGTTACTGACAGCTAGCTAAGGATAAATTCCCGTTGTCTATGATATCCAGCCTTCTTACCTATGAAACTTCAATTGAAATACTTCTAAATAGATTTCATATAACAACATCATCAATTAGAACATGACATTGTGCAATGTCAAATACTGCCAATATGAAAAATTGTTTAAAGTATTTAGGAGATGATATATATTTTTGCCAACAAAAACCAGAAGTAAAGATTTAACAACAATGCTGTATTTATATCCTTTATGTATAAGTTTGTTCAACGGATTAATAAGTTTGGAAGGACAATTTTTGAATTCATGCGCTTTGTAAATTATATTTCCATAGAAGTTTGGATGTGAAATGCCCTGTTGTATAAGAGCCCTGCATTTAGAACCAAATTTTCTTAATAAGTCAATGTATCTATAATAAAATTTAGAGAATGGTTTTATCAATTTATGATATCTAAATGTTCAGCTTTGGGCTTTTGCACATCAGTTGCTTCATAACCTTTGGGATGAAAGGTCACGATCATTTTTAACCATTTTAAAATTTCAAACCACTTCCCCATCTAACCATTTTGAAAAGGGGATACTATCATGAGGTAAGAAAATTCAGGTTTAGTATTGTGGTCGTTTTTAGTGCTCAGGGAGTATTATTTCACAGGGAAAAAATTAAGAACATCTCACAGATAATTTAGTATTATGCCACTACTCCCTGTCTCGTTTATTAATTTTATGTTTTCACTATTATATTATGATTTTATCGTCATTTTATTAAACATTTGCTGGAAGCGTATTTTACTCCCTTGCCGAAAACAAGCGAATTTGATGTTCTTGAAACTGAGGAGATTGCTATGTTTTGTCTCGGCAATAATAAGTCAAAACTAGACTAATGAATGTCGGAAACTACAGTGATCCCCGTGCCCCCTGTTTGACACAGAAAACAGCTATAGGCCCTGGGTATAATTTTTCTCAACATTTTTGAAATTAAACAATTGACAGTCACTATTTTTACCATAAGGAATTAAAGGGAAAATTCGCAAAAAAAATAAAATTTGATATTATTTTCCAATTGTATAAATGAACCAGTATACATCCATATTAATGTTTTATTCCAAAGGATAAGTTCATGAGATCAATATTTCGATGTGATTGACTTCGTTGTGCGGGTCGCCATTTTGCCATCCTCTCGATAAAAATTGTCAAGATATGTCTAATGACCTTAGAGATACCAAATAACGGTGACCTACCGTTGCCATCATGTACATTATGTACGATAAAGAATGTTTTCATTACGGTCGTGTAACAAATGATTGTATGACAAAAGCGTATTATATACTTTTCCTGGTTTTGTTTTGATATTTTGATAACATCTAGGTACAAAAAAAATGTTTGAAAATATCAAAAAAGGTGCAAGCGAAATTCTGACCATAGATATAATAAATCTATGTTCTGACGAGCAGACTGCTCTACAAATAATTGAAATAATATTAGCCGGGATGATTAGACACACCGACAGGTAATTTTTTGACAGATTGTCCAACAAAACAACAAACCTGTTTATTACCCCCAATCAACAAACATGTACTTACCTGTAGCGCGGTTTATACTTTGGCCCCTCTCTCTCTCATCCAAACACTAATACACAAAACTTGCATACTGTCGGATAAATTCCGATTCATAAGCGAAAGTAATATATGATGTTTATTCATCACACAATGTTACTTAACCTCGGAGGCATGCAATTAAAAAAAGAAGAAGAAAAACATCCCTAGTTTCGAATCCCAAAAGGAAATAGATGTACCCAGGAAAGGCACAAACTCAATGTTCTGACCATAAATATAATGAACTATAGCAGAGACATATAATTAATTATATGTCTCTGACTATAGCGAGCAGTGCTTAGTACACCATCATTAGTACATGGCATGTATTTCACAGAAAAACATTACTTTTTCATGGGTTAACACGCTCTCTATCTTGTAGCCCTTACTTTTTTTAAAGCATTTTGTGTATTTCTCATATTCTTTTCTTTCTGCGGCTTTACAAACGCGATAGTTCTGGTGGACCCACATATTTGTTAATGAATATGAATATGAATATCTTTATTGTAGTGAACTAAGCATAGTTACAGAGAAGATAAATATATATAATAAATAAATGTACAAAAGCACAAAATTACAGTATTTGTTAACCAGGAGGGGTAGAATACGGGTTTGTGCATAAAAACAAACTATACTCATATTTTAGATACAGGTAATTAGCACGAAATATTTTTGTCGGTTTTGTGTAGATGTAAATTTTCTGAGATCAATAATAAAATATTACAATATTACAGATTTAGTAATGAGAAATCATTCAAGGTAAAAAGCATTTTTAAATGAAATGGAGTTCAGGTGCATAAAACCAATAGTAAATAAAAGTCTAAGCAAATTATTTTTATACGGCTTTTGGGCTCACCAATCGTATAAATGCATATGTAAGAAGGCTTGATATCATAGTCAACGGAAATTATGTCCTTAGCTAGCTGTAAGTGACTGCGAGCATTTGTCTGGACAGTACCTGTGTGTATTGTCTTCGTTTTTTATGTACTTCATTGTAAGGGTACTCGTCTTGATAAGTTGGACTTTTTTCTAGTTTGATTTTTACTGTGAGTCTTTATTACAGCCTATGACTAGATGATTTATTTTTTAGCCATTACCACACTTAGGGGAAGGGGGAGGTTTGGATCCAAGAAAACGAGTTTAACCCCACCGCAATTTTGAGCCTGTCCCAAGTCAGGAAAATGTTGGTCATTGGCTTGTCCTTGTCTTCTTATAAAATTTTAGTTTCTTGATATTTGGGTTATTGGATGTGGTTTGATTCCATTGATTTATTCACTTTTTTACTTTTTTGGGGCCATTTAGAACTTGCTATATGGTGTGAGGTTCCTCACTGTGTTGAAGACCGTACGTTGACCCCTAGATGCTTTGTTTTGGGTCGTTTTAACCTGGATATGGGATGTTGTCTCCTTAACATTTACCCCCATTTCCTTTCTTTTTCATATGCATGTATATTCAAGATTATGCGACATGGTGAATGATGTCTATATATATGCTTGATTTTTTTTTCATTTGAATAATACAGCAATAGGTTTCTATTCATAAAGAAAACACTATAACATTCATTAGATGTCCCATTTTATAACACATTGGGCGAACTTTATACAGTTCTACTTGTTTTTTTATTAGAATATCTTGACTCATGATTGTCAATTATAAACCCTCTTCTTTTCAATATTTTACTTATCTCTTATGAAGTCTGATATCTGAATGACACATTTTTTGATATTTTTGAAAAAAAAACAACAATAAAAGAAAAAAACAAAAAAAAACAAAAGATCGATTTTTATAAAGTATGTATTCAAATCCCATCCCATATTGTCTACAACCAAACGTGCACCCACGTGCAATTGTAGCCTCAGTATATTGTTTCTATTGATGTAATTTCCGTCAATCATAGTAATCATGTAAAGATTTGCAAATTGGCTTAGAAATTATTACGCAACACCTGAAGGGACACAGGTGTTAAAATCTGTGTCACCTGTGTGCGCGAGATCATGGACATCAAAGATTGCTTGCCGCTTGTCAATGTCAAAAATTAATTATTGAACGATAACGTAACAGTTGAAAAAAAAGAGAAAATAATAAAAACTGTTATGAAATATAAATAGCTAAGTATATCAAAATGATATAATGCATCCTTTAATATACCAAATTAGGATTTGCGCTTTCAATTAAATCATTTCAATCGTATAAATTCATAAAGACCAAAGTATTTCATTATTTAAATTCCTTTCGGGTTTATTAACATCCTTTTGATTTTTTTATTATTGGCCACATCAAAAATCATCTGTGCAATTTAAATTACGTAAACTGATCTGTATCGATGCAGACTTTTAAAGATATTTCCCATGATTCAGTAGTAGGTTTTGACGTCACAACCTACAATTACAGTCAAAATATATTATAGAAATTCTTTAATAACTTCTTTATTTTTTCGAATTTTTTAATAAAACTTGAAATATATGCAATTTTCAGTACAAGGAACAAAATAAGCCAACATGTAAAAAATCGCGAATTTTCCCTTTAATGAATATATGGTTGTTAGGCAGAATTAAAAAAAACAAGTAGTCTTTGAGACTTTCAGGAATTTAACCAAACTTGGAATTATATATTTTGGAAATCAAATTGGTGAGATGTTTCAATCAATTCTAACAATTTTTTTAACTATGGTTTCAATGTAGAATTCTGAAAATTAGTGGTCTTCGACAATTTCAGGAAAGTTACCAAATTTGGAATCAATTATTTTGGAAATCCAATTGGTGAAAATGATTGACCTTATCAAAACAAATGCTAAAAGTATGGTTGCTATGAAGAATTCCAAAAAATAAGTGGTCTTTAGACTTTCAGGTAATTTACCAAAATTGGAATCAAGAATTTTTGAAATCCAATTGTTAAAAATGATTGTCCTAATTCAAACTGATCATGAAAATATAGTTGATAGGTAGAATTTCAAAAAATAAGTGGTCTTTGAGACTTTCAGGATATTTACAAAATTTGGAATCAACTAATTTTGGAAATCCAATTGTTGAAAATGATTGCCCTAATCAAAACATATCCTAACAGTATGGTTACTGGATAGAATTTCAAAAAATACGTGGTCTTTGACACTTTAAGGAAATTTACCAAAATTGGAACCAAATATTTTTTAAATTCAATTGGTGAAAATGATTGCCCTAATGGCAACAAATCCTAACAGTTTTGTTGCTAGGTAGAATTCCAAAAAATAAGTGGTCTTTGACACTTTCAGGAAATTTACCAAAATTGGAATCGAATATTTTTTAAATCCAATTGGTGAAAATGATTAACCTTATCAAAACAAATGCTAAAAGTATGGCTACTCGATAGAATTCCAAAAAATAAGTGGTCTTTGAGACTTTCAGGATATTTACCATAATTGGAATCACATTTTCGAATTATAAGATTTCAGAATTTTTATTTTTTTCCAAATACTTGCCAAAATATAAGATTATATGCCAAAAATTTGACATTTTCGGGAAATTTACCAAAGTTGGAACCGGAATCAAAATTCTGAAAGCTTATTGCGCATCTACAGACTATATGCAACAATTCTGCAATAAAATTAAATCCATAAATCCAAAAATGTAGGATGAGTTTGCGTCGCATGCCATATGTGTCACAATGGACATCTTGGGGCGTCTTGTTTGCACCAAGACAAATATCAAAAATCCGAAAGCTTATTGCGCATCTGCAGCATATATGCAACAGTTCTACAACAAGATTAAAACCTTAAATCAAAAAATGTAGGAGGAGTTCGCGTCGCAAGGATTTGTGACGGACGGACGGACGAGGCCAACGACAATATCCAAACTTTCATTCGAAAGTGCGGGAATAATGATATGAGGCAGTCGTCGTCAAATAGATGAAGTAAGATAACGTATTATTAAAAGTCTGATTAAACTAAACCCAACATCATAAAATATTTGTATGAAGCGTTCCAAAAATCATATTCATTTTTTGTGGGGCGAGATTTAGAATAAATTGGATTGCTGTTGGTTTTATTGCTATTAAATTGGCAATTATTCTGGTAAGGATAATCACATTAGAATATAAAGTTTATAGGTAATTAAATCAAAGTAACAAACCTACATCGAAGCAAACAGTAATTTGTTTCTGAGAAATGTAAATTCAATAATGAAGTTTAATACATATACTTATTTTAACTTTTCCGTGTGTTAAGATTTTTCTAATTTTAATGTTAATGGAAAGAGAAAAGAGTCAATATACATAAAGAAAAATAGCAAACGCTGCAAAGAAAGAGATAAATATTATTTTTCTTTTCATATAAAATGAACATTATTCTTACAACTTTGTTTTTGTAGAAGGTATTTTGTACTAGTGAATGGCTTTATATAAGTTGATTTCGATTAGCTTGCGAACTTGTTTGATCGTCAAGTACTTCGAAACTGTACCCAAAATCTATCTTTTAAAATAAAAACTTTCACAAAAAACATGAGATTTTGGCAAAGATGGCATAGCTTAGGCAGTTACTATTGTGTTTCAGAATGCTCTTTATTCTAACTATTGATGTGAAATTGCATAAAACCGATGCTTGTTGTTGTTTTTTTTTTTCTTTTTTTTCTTTTTTTTGTGTGTGTGTGTGTGTGTATGAGGCAAATTTGTACGATTCTGCTTAGATAATCCTTATAAGTATATATTAATCAATGTTGAAATACCGTTTGAGGATATATTCCCGATTAACATTTGATGGTTTAATTTAATTTCAGCTTCCGTTATATAGATGATATTTTATCATTAAACAACCCTCGCTTTGGTGATTTTCTTCATCTTATTTATCCAAAAGAGCTTGAAATTAAGGATACTACAGAAAATTCCACGTCGGCTTCGTTCCTTGACCTTCATCTTGAAATTGACAACAGAGGTACATTACAAACTAGCCTGTATGACAAACGCGATGACTTCACTTTTCCAATAGTCAACTTCCTTTTTCTTTGTAGCAACATTCCAAAAGCACCAGCATATGGAGTTTACATCTCACAACTCATTCGCTACCGAAGGGCTTGTGGTCGTTACAATGACTTCCTTGATAGAGCTCATTTGCTCACAAATAGACTACTTAAGCAAGGGTACGTTACAAAAAACTTCATAAAAAAAGTCATCACTACAGAAATTTTACAGTCGACATCACGATCTTGTGGATCGCTATGGGATATCTGTTTCCCAGATGACAACAGATCTTTCCCTCTACAACTAAAGTTTGTTTTTCCTCTATCGGATTCGACTTTACTACCGGAGTTGACATGTTCAACACGGCGGGTGTCTCATAAGAAGCAGGAGATGCTTACTCTACCGGTACACCTGATCTCACCCATGGTTTTTTAGTTAGGTCCGTGTTGTTCATCTATATGTGTGTCTTCATTTTTCTTTTTTGTCCCGTACTCAAGTGTTGTCCTTGTTTCTTAGTGTGTCTGATTTTGCCATTGTCCGTGGATTGTTCGTTCTTTTGATTGACGCTTCGGTTCTTACTTACTTTACATAACATATTCTGTCATAGCCTTTAGAGAAAAAACGGAAATTATGTGTACAAACTGAACTTCTTTATTTTGGTCTTTTCATATTGCATAGAGCAAAATTATGAGGAAGCTAAAATGTTCATTGATATTTTTAAGAATAGCGGGTATTGATATTCTTTATCACTCATTTTACCGTTAGTGTATCATTCTCGAAAGAATTATACTACAACAAAGCTACAGGACCCTGGTGGTAACATTACAAAGGTAAAGTATCCTGGTGGCAACATTACAAAGTAAAAAGATCCTGGTGGCAACATTATAAAGTTATGGGATCCTTGTGGCAATATGACAAAGCTATAGGATCCTAGTGGCAACATTACAAAGTTATAGGATCCTGGTGGCAATATTACAAAGCTATAGGATCGTAGTGGCAACATTACAAAGCTATAGGATCCTGGTGGCATCTTTACAAATTAAAAGGATCCTACTGACAACTTTACAAAGTAAAAGGATCCTGATGGCAACATTACAAAACTATAGGATTCTGGTGGCAACATTACAAAACTATAGGATCCTGGTGGCAACATTACAAAACTATAGGATCCTGGTGGCAATATTACAAAACTATAGGATCCTGGTGGCAACATTACAAAGTAGAAGGATCCTGTTGGCAACATTACAAAGTAAAAGGATCCTGGTGGCAATATGACAAAGTAAAAGAATCCTGGTGGCAACATTACAAAACTATAGGATCCTGGTGGCAACATTACAAAACTATAGGATCCCGGTGGCAACATTACAAAACTATAGGATCCTGGTGGCAATATAACAAAACTATAGGATTCTGGTGGCAACATTACAAAGCTATAGGATCCTGGTGGCAACATTACAAAGTTATAGGATCCTTGTGGCAACATTATAAAGTTATAGGATCCTTGTTGCAACATAACAAAGTTATAGGATCCTTGTGGCAACATTACAAAGTTATAGGATCCTTGTGGCAACATTATAAAGTTATAGGATCCTGGTGGCAACAGTACAAAGCTATAGGATCCTCGTTGCAATATTGCAAAGTTATAGGATCCTAGTGGCAATATTACAAAGCTATAGGATCCTGGTTGCAATATGACAAAGCTATAGGATCCTGGTGGCAATATTACAAAGCTATAGGATTCTGGTTGCAATATGACAAAGCTATAGGATCCTGGTGGCAATATTACAAAGCTATAGGATCCTGGTTGCAATATTACAAAGCTATAGGATTCTGGTGGCAATATTACAAAGCAATAGGATCCTGTTGGCAACATTACAAAGCTATAGGATCCTGATGGCAACATTATAAAGTTATAGGATCCTGGTGGCAATATGACAAAGCTATAGGATTCTAGTGGCAACATTACAAAGTTATAGGATCCTGGTGGCAATATTACAAAGCTACAGGATCCTAGGGGCAACATTACAAAGCTATAGGATCCTGGTGGCAACATTATAAAGTTATAGGATCCTGGTGGCAATATTACAAAGCTAAAGGATCCTAGTGGCAATATTACAAAGTTATAGGATACTGGTGGCAACATTCATTCATAAGTCAAATAATTATTTACTGAGTAACATAACTAATTCTTTACAAGAGATTGACAGACCAATTTTACTCTGTTACTGATTAATAGAAATAAAAACCAATATCTTAAGATCAGACAATCTATTAATCATGTTTGTCCTTTGGAACAGATGTTTTCCCCAATTAAATATCCTGTTTTATAGGTTTTTGTGGAATTATAGATTGATGACATTTGTTTTAGTGGGTTTGGTGAACCTTGATAGATCATTCTATTTCTGAGCAAAGAGTCATTTGTGAAATTGAAGTGTAAATAACATAATTCGCGTGTAGTCTGTTTTGAGGTGAAATTGTTCTTTTTTCCTTTGTGATGATAATGAATTCCATTATTTACAGTAAATTGATTTTCGTGTACTTCCTAAATTTCATGTCGCATATTTTTGTCACTAGAAAATACAATGGAGCATAGCATACCAATTTTGAATCTCAATATCCGTTGTACATACAATTAATATCATGATATAGGAATGAGACCAGTATATGTTTTGGTCGAGATTTTTGTATTTCTGTCTATCAGTTTAAAAATCTATTTGCGAATACTGAATTGAAAATTTAGATATAGTTGAAAAATTGAACTTTTGATGCTATCAAATACTTTTAAGGATGGAATTGTAAAATTTTGAAGAGTTTATTATTCTTTGGGTCTTTCTTTAGCCCAAGATAGAATATTTGAAAGATGCCTTTTGTGACCAATGAATCTGATATGTGTCTTACCTTGTACTTACTTTTATGTTGTCTAAATAACGAACATTTCAAAGAAAGATTTTCATTATCATCTCTAGGGTTAGAAAAGGATTCATTTATTATAACCCTTCCGGAGCATCTGATGTCACTTCCGATCTTCATGTGAGTTCACACTATGAGTGTCTTAGTTCTTAATGTTATCTTTTTATTTCCGTGCATTTTAGCTGTCTCACGTCCTTATTTTGTCTTTTCTCTGTTTCCTTTTTGCCATGTTTTTAACTTCGATTTTTGTAGTCATCGCCTTTGGTATTCTACTGCCGTTGTTATTCTATATCGTATACGATGTTAAAGTGTCGTGTTGTTAATCACAAAATTCCAGTATTAAACATTTAATGACGTTCGAAAATAAAAACAAAATTATTAGAGGCCTTGTCTGCATGGACAAGATATTTTATCGTGTAACGTAAATAACATCTCAACTACATTTACCTTCTGGTTATTGAATATGTGAGACTGAACATCATAATATTTTGGGGTACGTTTCTAAAGAACAATTTAGATCCCTTCAGATAAAGTATTTTCCTTAACTAAGTCAAGTTGAGTACTTTAAACAGCGACAGCCAACTAGTATTAAATATTTCTTCAGCTTTTTTGCAGAGGAATTGTGTCCATCTTTTGCCAACAGCTCATGTGACTGAAGGTTGTCAGTTAAGATAAGGTTGCTATGCTACTATGACATGATTGTGCTACTATGACATGGTTGGACGGACTAAAACGTGAGAACAAGAAAAAACCAGGATTCGATATAAAATCAAGATAATGGTTTCAAGTACTCTTTTTATAGAAAATCTTGGATGAAAATACATAATACATAAAACATAATACATGTCATTTTAATTTCCTTCTATTTCTTAAATTAATGAAAGAACTTTGATTTACGTTTGAATTTAATTAATTTAATATATCAACTTACTGACAGAGATCCATTTCATTTCCCGAAAAACTTTTACAAAAGCGATATTGTAAGGATTGTCATTGAATACATACGAATTTATGTATAATACATTGTTACCGTTGAATAAATCATTAAATTTGCAATCAAAAACCATTTCTTTAATTATTAAAGTATGACATTAATTGAGTACATTAATTGAGTAAGACTCGAGAACACATTGTGAGCTGGTCAAAATAGTATATTGTTTCCTCTCTGTCTTTAATTTCAATGTCGATATGCTACATTTTTTCATTTACTGTTTCAGATTTTGTATTGGAAATCAGAACAAAGAGAAATTCCATTTAGAAGACAATAAAGTTAGAGAATGACAAGCCATGGAGTGTAGTTTTGGAAGAAAGTCGAGTTAAAAATATCGTTCATGTTCGGAAAATGAAGCCATTATGGGTTTCTTTAGCAGAATTACAAGATTATGAGAGACGCAGAAGGATGAGTGAAAATTACTCAGAATCAAGTGACTACGAATCTTATGATGAATCCGTCATCACATTACTAACTATAGCACACAACTTGTACGTATATTACATTCCAGCTGTTATTTGTATAGGAACCATATTAAACGTGTTTATCAGTATCGTTCTGCTGAAAACCAGGCTAAGGAAAAGGTTTCATTCTCATATCATAGCAGCCATTTCAATTTGTGACGCTGGATTTTTAGTGACGTTACTTTTTATATGGATAAAAGACCAAGGAATAGATGTGTATGAAGTTCCGGGATTGTGTCAAATGGTCATATTTATGATGCATTTCTTTCCATTTTTATCGTTCTGGCACATGATTGCCATTTTCTTTTATATCATGATTTGTCCAAAATGCCATTGCTTAACAAATACATGTAATACTGTTGGAAAGGCGAGAACTCTCGTCATATCGCTATCTATTTTTACTTTTACAATTTACATCTATAAAACATGGACAAATGGAGTTGTTATTGTCAGGGGAGTGAAATTCTGCAATGCATTACCGGAAACGGAAAAGGCCATGGGTATTTTAAATATTCTAGACATGGTCGTGTTACTGCTGTTGCCGTTTGCATTGTTTTTATTTTTTCATTTACTAACAATTATAAATTTCGTCCTGAAAACGGTTGTGACTAAGAGTATAAGCAGATCATATATGTGCAGGGACTATTTCAAAGTTATATTCGCTTACACTGTTTTATTCCATATATTTGTTGGTCCCGGATGTATTTCAAAAATAATAGTACTTTTCCGAATGACTCGCGAAAAAACTCCATCATACAATTTCAAAGATATGATAATCGAAAATTTTATACAATACATTTTTTACACATACTTTGCAGTTAAGCCTGTTGCTTATATGCTTATCTCGCGGTCATTTAGATATCATTTTAAAGAACTTATTTCTAAAGCCAAGCAAACTATCAACATGACACGATCACTTGTTACTAACAGTCAGTCTCAAGAACAAACTTTATTATGAAGAACTATACCGCTTTCTTCAAACATTTCTTAGATCTTGGTCTGATCTTAGTTCTGAGGTAAAGTGCCACACGACAGATGCCTGACATGCTGGCCGGATATAATACACTGAGTAATATATTGTGTCCTGTGGATTTAACAGATAAAATGGTATTATTTCAGAGTCTTTATCAGTAAATATATGGAATCGTATCATGTATTTTTCAATCTAATTTCCTGTCTTTATGAGAGTTCGGAATGACTTCAGAATTGTTTGGATAAGAATAGAACACATAATTATGAGAGGATTCTGAATCAATAAGCCTTGTTATCAAAGGAGACAGTCGACAATTGTGATATATTGTTTTATAAATCTGGACATTAAAACCATGATATGATGATTGTTTCTGTGAGATGTTAGATATGATGCCTTATAATTATTATATATGTGTCTGTCATGAAGATATAACCTGATGATCTGTTTAAACAGAGCATTGATCTTTGTACACCAATAACACAAATTTCATTAAGCAATGTGATATATATTTGACAGTATAAAATTGTATTTAACAGAACATGTACAGGCTTTGAGTACTATTAAAACATTTTCAGTTCAATAAAATAGTTTGGAAAATACGAGAAAGGTGTAACCTTTAATGACAGCGAATGAATATTAAATATGTGAGTTTAAAAACATAGGCTACATCTAAAATATTCTGCTCTGTTTAACATTGTATTTAAACGTACACATGGAATTTTGAAATTTGGGTATCTTTGACCAATTCGTACCTTTTCTATCTTGTAGGGTGCCGGAATCAGCCGAGGGTACCCGAATGTTTGGTACATGTATTCATCCGCAAAAGTTCCTATTTTCACATTTTCAGTTCCGGTTCCATACGTATTACTTATTATATAGGTTTGTAATGCTTTATGTGCTTTTCCATTCATAACAAAGAGGAATGTAAAACAATTACAGTGGTGTGGTCGTGTAAAAGTCAAAGGTGTCTTTGCAGTACCTGTGGACTGACACACTGATATCGGCCTATTGCAATGTTTTCTTTGGTGGCAGCATCTATAATATACTACCTTAGAATGGGTATTGAGGTATTCAATAGTATGCCTGGAGGGAACAAGATGACCTGACAAGGAACCAACAATCTCCGCACAAGGCGGAGGTACAAGAGTAAGGTTCTCATGTCGTTTTTCTACCGATTCAAAGATTTTTGAGTAAGCAAAAGAGATATTTTAACCATTGTTTTCGAACTGTATCCGTTAACAAAGGGAATAAAATTCAAGCTTTTTATTAGAATGTTAACTGTGCCAGACTCTCGCTGCTTTCTTCACATGGCTGTGTTGTCGCACAAACAAGTCATGTATCAGGCATCAATAAAATAAAATGACAGCAAAGGTCCGAAGCAATTAGAGGGAGCGATCATGGAGGAAAATCAGAAAAACGTACGACAGTATCGAAAACGCACAATCCATGACAGAACATTTTATGCTAGCCGTCATATTCCCGACTAATATAGACACCAATAGCAAAATTGACAATTGCACCATAAATCTGGCATACTTAGTCATTATGCATATATAAGATTTGATAGTTGATATTGGTCATCAAATACGTCTGATTTAATATAAAAATAGTAATTTATTTACTCGCCTAACTGTTGAATCGAATACTACTAAGTAACTGTTTAACCATGTCAGGTTTGTTCAATGTGAGACAATATTTTTATCCAGGAGTTCACACTATGATTGCTTTAGTTCTTAGTGTCGTCTTTTTATTTCCTATTTCCGTGATTGTGGCTGTCTTGCGTCCTTGTTTTGTCTTTGTTTTTTCTCTGTTGCCGTTATTGCCATGTCTTCGGACTTTGATTTGTGTGATCACAACTTCCCTTTTTTCTTCATTATTCTACTGCCGTTGTCTCTAGCCTCTGGTGTTTGTGATAAGTTTCAAAATTCCTCTGGAACCTCTGATGTTTATGTACTATTCCTCAGTAGCCTGATGTTTGTGATATGTGCCTTTACTCCTCAGTAGCCTGATGTTTATGATATGTGCGTTTACTCCTCAGTAGCTTGATGTTTGTGATATGTGCCTTTACTCCTTTGTAGTAGCCTGATGTTTGTGATATGTGCCTGTACTCCTCAGTAGTAGCCTGATGTTTGTGATATGTGCCTTTACTCCTCTGTAGATTGATGTTTGTGATATGTGCCTTCACTCCTAAGTAGCCTGATGTTTGTGATATGTGCCTTTACTCTTCAGTAGCCTGATGTTTGTGATATGTGCCTTTACTCCTCAGTAGTAGCCTGATGTTTGTGATATGTGCCTTTACTCCTCAGTAGCCTGATGTTTGTGATATGAGCCTTTACTCCTCAGTAGCCTGATGTTTGTGATATGTGCCTTTACTCCTCAGTAGCCTGATGTTTGTGATATGTGCCTTTACTCCTCAGTAGTCTGACGTTTCTGATATGTGCCTTTACTCCTCAGTAGTAGCCTGATGTTTGTGATATGTGCCTTTACTCCTGTGTAGTCTGATATATGTGATATATGCCTTTACTCCTGAGTAGCCTTGATGTTTGTGATATGTGCCTTTACTTCTCAGTAGCCTGATGTTTGTGATATGTGCCTTTACTCCTCAAAAGCCTGGAATGGGTTGCACAAAGCTCAATTAAAAGTTAATAGACTATTAAAAGTTAATAGTCTATTAAATTAGTAGAAAATGTTAAAGCTTAATAGACTATTAAATATTTAATAGTCTATTAACTTTTGTGCAACCCAGTCCTGATGTTTGTGATATGTGCCTTTACTCCTCAGTAGTAGCCTGATGTTTGCGATATGTGCCTTTACTCCTCTGTAATCTTATATTCCTGATATGTTTTCTTTACTCCTCAGTGGCCTTATTTTTGTGATATGTGCCTTTACTCCTCAGTAGCCTGATGATTGTAATATGTGCCTTTACTCCTCTGTATTCTGATGTTTGTGATGTTTGTGATGTTCCTTTACTCCTCTGTAGTCTTAGGTTTGTGATTAGTGCCTTTACTCCTCTGGAGTATCTGATGTTTGTGATTAGTGCCTCTACTACTCTGTAGTCTGATATTTGTGATTAGTGCCTTTACTCCTCTGGAGTATCTGATGTTTGTGTTTTGTGCCTCTACTCTTCTGTAGTCTGATATTTGTGATTAGTGCCTTTACTCCTCTGAAGTATCTGATGTTTGTGATTAGTGCCTTTACTCCTCTGTAGTCTGATGTTTGTGATATGTTCCTTTAACAACCTACCATATCTTGAGGTTTTTAATGTATACTTTGACCTCTGACAAAACGTGACACCAAACATCTTCGGCAAGACACTTAAATGGTAGACATTAAAGACGTTACAAGATCATCCTATTTCATTTGCCGAGTTTTCGTACAATCAACTCGATGAGCAAGCACCCTGTGGTCGGTTGTATATCTTATTTTATTTGGGTTCCTTTTGTCGGTTAATAGTACTTTGCCCTATATTGTTTTATCGTTGACGATCCCGCATCCATGAATGTAGTAAACATGGATGTACCGTTGTTCGACACTGATAGGGGCTCTCCTAGACTTACTATGAGACGTGAGCTTTTGCTCACTGTTGAAGGTCGTACAGTGACCTCAAGATGAAGAACAACGATAAAAGCCTTATTCCATCTGCTTGATTTTACAATGTATTTATAGGGAATTTGTCTCGCCAATATTTATTCCATATCCCTGATCTTTGCTTGTACAACTTTAAATACTAAAATTAGAATATGTAAGCCCAAAACTAGAAGGAAAGTGTGATGACAGGGAATCAAACGCAAAACTGATATAACGAAAATGCCTACTGAAAAATGATTGTATCTACATCGCAGCAGCACTGATGCATGAAGAGGCCTATTATGTTTACATTTAAGTGACACCTATACCACAACTTCATATACATATATTCTAAAATGAATGATATCTAATTTTAGTGTTTATCCCATGAAAGCACAAAAACATTTCTCATGGAAATACCTCATTCTTTAACCATTCTTTCATAAATATCCTATTGGTTATTTTTCTCTATCAGCTTTGAGACATAGTTTGGATTTTCCCTTTTCGAAATATTTTGAACGATCTGCACTGAAAAGGGCATTAGTTGTCAAAATGTGCATCTGCAAAAATAAAATTTGTAGTAACGTCGGTATTTAGTTTTTTTTATGTTCCACGAATCATCACATATCAAAATAAGACCTCTCGATACATATCAAACATGGCAACAAGCACAAGCAGCCATTATCAATTTCTTTCGATACATATCAAACATGACACAAAACAGCCATTATCACGTTCTTTGGATACATATCAAACAAGGCAACAAACAGCCATTAACACATTCTCTCGATACATATCAAACATGGAAACAAGCAGCAATTATCATGTTCTCTCGATACATATCAAACATGGTTACAAAGAGCCATTTTCATGTTCTCTCGATACATATCAAACATGGTAACAAACAGCCATTATCATGTTCCCTCGATACATATCAAACAAGGCAACAAACAGCCATTAACACATTCTCTCGATACATATCAAACATGGCAACAAACAGCCATTAACACATTCTCTCGATACATATCAAACATGGTAACAAGCAGCCATTATCATGTTCCCTCGATACATATCAAACATGGTAACAAGCAGCCATTATCGCGTTCTCTCGATACATATCAAACATGGAAACAAGCAGCCATTATCATGTTCTCTCGATACATATCAAACATGGTAACAAGCAGCCATTATCATGTTCCCTCGATACATATCAAACATGGAAACAAGCAGCCATTATCACGTTCTTTCGATACATATCAAACATGCAAACAAGCAGCCATTATCATGTTCTCTCGATACAATTCAAACATGGAAACAAACGGCCATTATCACGTTCTCTCGATACATATCAAACATTGCAACAAGCAGCCATTATCACGTTCTCTCGATACATATCAAACATGGCAACAAGCAGACATTATCACGTTCTCTCGATCCATATTAAACATGGCAATAAGCAGACATTATCACGTTCTCTCAAAACATAGCAACGTTCAGCCATTATCACGTTCTATTGATACATATCAAACATGGCAACAAACAACCTTTATGACATCCTCTCGATTCATATTTAACATGGTAACACGCAGTCATTATCACCTTCTCTCGAAGCAATTGGCAACAAACAGCCATATTCACGTTCTTTCCATAGATATCAAACATGGCAGTAAGCAGCCATTATCCCGTTCTCTCGATACATATTAAACATGACAGCAAGCAATCATTATCACGTTTTTTCAATACATAGCAAACATGGCAACAAACAGCCATTGTAGCGTTCTCTCGATACATAGCAATCATTGCAACTAGCAGTTATTATAGCGTTCTCTTGATATATATCAAACATGGCAACAATTAGCCATTATCACGTTCTCCCGATACATATCAGACATGGCCACTAGCAGCAATCATCACGTTCTTTTGATACATGTTAAACGTGGCAGCAAAAAGGCGTCATCACGTTCATTTGATACATATCAAACATCGCAACAAGCTGCAATTATCACGTTCTCTCGATTAATATCATACATGGTAGCAAAAAGGCGTTATCACATTCTCTCGATACATAATACACATGGCAACAAGCAGCCATTATGTCTCTCGATACATATTAAACATGACAACACAGACATAATCATGTTTTCTCGATAGATATCAAACGTTGCAATAAACAGCCAATATCATACTGTCTCAGTTCGTGTTGCTGTGAATTGCCGTGATTTTGGATTTATGATTTTAGAATTTCCCCTTTCCTCGTTCTAGCTTCGGTATTCGCTTGCCGATGTATTCTCTCTCGATTATATAAAATAACAAGCAGCCATTATCATGTTTTCTCGATACATATCAAACATGGCAACAAACAGCCATTATTCTGTTCTCTCGAAACATATCAAATATTGCAGCTAACAACAATTATTCAGTTTTCTAAATTCATGTCAAAAATGGCAACATGCAGCCATTATTACGTTCACAACAAACAGCAAAATCATAGTAAAACTAATCTTTTATTTCAAACTAAAATTGAAGAGTCTATCAGTCAGCAAATAAAAAATAATATATGCCTAAATAAACACCTTAGCTGTATTTAAAAAAAACAACATGCAACAACAACTAAAACAATGTAGCAATTAAAAACGTTATGAATATAGTACATACATTACAAATACCGAGGATACTGTAAATTTAGTTTCTGCATATGGCAATTTTGACAACTTATGTTCAGTGCAGATTAAATCGAAATATTTGGAAATCTATAAACCAAAATATGTGTACAAGCTGATAGAGAACAAACTACGAGTATGATCTAGATATAAAAGCCAAAATCAGCTAGTGACAGAGCTATGCCAGAGGGAGTTGCTCCTGAATGTTTAACAAAACGTCCTTAAATTTAGAAATTGCAAGTTTCCAAATAAAATCGGTTTTAGGGCCGATGCACGAAACGTACTGAAAAACTAAAGCTCCGGAATGTAAATGTTACGTTACAACCCAGAAAGACTAGAGGACTTGTGAGCTATAGAAATAAGTTGCGTCCATCATAAAAAAAAACTTATATAAAGAAAACACGTTGTAATGGTTGAACAAAGTACAGGTGGTACGAGCTGATTATGATTTAGAAATGTGGATGACATAAGTAACCCTTAGAGATACTGATAGTGAAAATAAGAGGAAGAAGTGGTTAAAATGTTAGAGTTTCTGATAGTCAATATATTTGTTCAGTTTGAAGGACTTGTTTTTCAACAGACCATCGGAATTCTTATAGGCACAAACTGTGCAGCTCATTTAGCCGATTTGTTTCTCCACTCTTATGAGGCTGAATTCTTTGAAGGGCTTCTTTAAAATAAAGACAAAACACTGGCACAGCCCTTTAATTCCAGCTTCCGTTATATAGATGATATTTTATCACTAAACAACACACAATTGGTGACTTTTTTCATCTTATTTATCCAAGCTTGAAATTAAGGATACTACAGATACTTCCACATCGGCTTCGTTCCTTGACCTTCATCAGAGGTACATTACAAACTAGGATGTATGACAAACGCGTTGACTTCACTTTTCCAATAGTCAACTTCACTTTACTTTGTAGCAAGATTCCAAAGGCACCAGTATATGGAGTTGACATCTCGCAACTCATTCGCTACTCAAGGGCTTGTGGTCGTTACAGTGACTTCCTTGATAGAGCCCAGTTGCTTACAAATAGACTACTTCGGCAAGGGTACGTTACAAAAAACTTACATTCATCACTACATAATTTTTAGGGTCGACATCATGATCTTGTCGATCGCCACAGGATATCTGTTTCCCAGATGACAACAGATCTTTTCATCTACAACTTAAGTTTGTTTTTCCTCTATCGGATTTGACTTTACCACCGGAGTTGGCATGTTCAACACGGTGGGTGTCTTATAAGAAGCAAGAGATGCTTACTTTATCGATACACCTTATCTTACCAATGGTTTTTATTGGGTCTGTGTTGTTCATCTGTATGTATGTCTTCATTTTTTTTGTCCCGTACTCAAGTGGTGTCCTTGTTTCTTAGTGTTTCCGATGTTGCCATTGTCCATTGATTGTTCTTTTGACTGACGGTTCGGAAATTTTCCAGAAACAGCTCCATTCTATTAAATTTATATGTAGCTGCTATTAGTGCATGACGTCATAGAAACCATTGGCAACGAGTTGTATGAAATGCGTTGGAGTAAATGTTTTCAAATTTGATTGGATTTTAAGGTGTTATTTATTTTGAAATAAATTGTTTGTACAGAAATGTGTTTTAAAAGTCATGTCTCCAAAACCGCAGACGACCATTTGATTCATATAAGGCAGTTTGCTACGTTAAGTTTTAATCAAACTTAGGGAAATTAACTAGTAGTTCTTGAACGTAATTGTTTTATTGACAAATTTGTGCTGATAGTTTGTAATTAATCAAGAAAACGATTTGCAGTAACTACATATATATGTATAGTGACAATGAGCCAAGACAAGTATTTTGATTTCTGATTTGCCGTTCTCTGATTCAGTCGATACTTAAAGGGTAATATTAACTATATTTGATCATAAAATGTAAGTTGTGCTCTAATGCAACCGTTTTTGATTTTTGTTTCCTATGAAATTTTAATGTTCAAATGCTTTAATTTTCTTATTTTATTGGTGAAAAAAGAGTAAATTTAGCAGAACAAACTATGAACAAGTAATTACAAATCAAGTTATTACAAAAATCGTTACGAAAGTAACAACCGTTTTTGTAATAATTTTCCATTTTTACAATAAAAAAAAATTCACAACAGCCGTTTTTGTAATAATTTTTGTCAGTAAGGAATAATTATTCCAATGCTTCAGTTGTCTACTTTTTTCAAAGAAAGTATTAAACTAGCCGAAAAACTGTGTTCCTGGTATGTAAATCAAGAAATTACAAAAAGAGTTATGACAAAAAACGTTGAATTCGTGACAATCGTTTTTGTAATAAACAACAGTTGTTTTTTTTTCACTATGGAATGCCTTAGTTTTAAAAAATTGAAAACTTGCAGACAAAAAACACTATATGACTGGTATGGTAAAGTAAGTGAGATTGACATGTCAGTCAAAAAAAAATTCCAACGACAAAAGCAACATTTTAAACATCAAGACACGAAGAAAACACTTTAGGAAGGTAGATCACCACCTAAAGATGTGCACTTTGGTGTTAAAATTTTCAAAATGACCACCACCATCATTGGTCACTTTGAACTTTGACCCAAAATCTTATTGGATTAACTCGGAAACTGTAAAAGATAGCTAATACAGTGTAATGACAAAAATGTTTGTTAAGCCATTAATGTTTGTTATTATATAGATTGCAGTGAAAGATTGAAAATTCTCAATAAATTAAAAGTGATAATTAACTGTGAAATTATTTTCCATAATTTCACTCTAAGAAGTGACGTCACAATAGACGTTGTCAACGTCGTTGTTAAGTAAACGTCTCAGCGGATTAACATCGAAAACGTAGTTCATGAAAAGAATCTTAAATTAAACCATTAAATATGCAAGAACTGATCTATATAATAAAAACAATAACTAATCCTAGATTCTGATTATTGAAAATATTCAACTCATGATCGAAAAACGCTGTAATTCACTCATGCGCTGCGCGCATTCGTGAATTACTGCGTTATTCGATCATTCGTTGAATATTTTGCGATAATCAGAATCTAGGATTAGTTATAGTATAATTAAGCCATTAATATTGTTTGTTAAGCCATTAATAAAAATGTTTGTTAAGCCATTAATAACCTTCGTTATTTTTGGACCGAAACTCTTTTGATAACCGTTCATGAGTTATGCCCCTTAAACGTTTTGTCACATATTTAAGTATGTTTTTTTCTCGAAAACGGTATGAGATATAAACCTGGAACCTTTTCTTTTCAACTTAGGTGATATGTTACATTTTAAAATTCCAAGGTCAAATGTCATTGGTCACTCTGAACTTTGACCCTACACCTTGGATAAACTCATAAACTGTAATAGATAGCTAATAACATGTAATGGCAAAAATGTGTGTGTTGTTAGGATCTACATTTTGTACATGGGTCCACAATTATTGGACTAATTGTTTTTGGCCTATGGGCCAAAAACCGATTTTTGCTGTCTGATTTCGGGGTTTTTGTTTATAGCTCAAATACAAAGAGACATTCTGGCCATACAGCTCATTAAAATTATTGCAGTTTGAGTTAACATATGTGTTATGGTCTCATGTTCAATTATTCCATATCCTTTCGTAAAATATTCATACAAAAAAATGTTAGGGAAGATGTGACCTTCAAAATGAGGTCAAGGTCATAGTTCATGGTCATAGCCAAACATTTTACTTCACATAATAGAATCAATAAATGTACATATTAAGGTTGAAATGTTCATCGATTATGAGAATATCACGACGCAACTTCCGGGAAAGACTTATCAATTGTTTTTCGAACAACTAACGTACGAGTTTTCTCAAACATGGGTGGTCCAAGTTCAATGAAACTTGTATGTATTTCAATTTAATTTAAAATTTTGATATAATTACACACCATAGAAGAAATGCCTTACTTCATAATATATAAATGGAAATGATTTTTCTGATGCAATCACAAAATCAAAAATACTGATATCACTGATAGACAGAACTACCGGATGAGTTTTATGAGACCATAATTCTTAAATCGATGACTCATTGTCCTTTCAAATTTTGGCGACTCCTGTGTTTTCTTGCAAACTCATTATTATAACTTTTTTTCCACCTCGCTTTGTCCGGCTTATTTCTCAACAAAAAATTGAATTCTCTCAATCATGCTTGGACAGAATTTAATCAAATTTGGTACAAAGTTGGATCACTATCTGGAGGGGTGTATGCAAGAAAAACTTTTCTCAACATTTCCAAGATGGCTGCTGAAATACGTAAAAATTTCAACTTTATCCAATTTCAATGAAATCTAAGTAGACTTTGATGCTGCGAACAAGCTGGAATCATTGAATTGGCTGTCAGGGGCGACATCAGCTATTGCTTGTAATTGCAAATCTAGTTTATTTTATTACTTGTACGGCATGTACTGAAAATTATATTGGCCAAGCAGGATCGCCCCTACGAAAAGAATGACAGAGAAGTTACCCAACAAAACGCAAAATAGTTTTAAGCCTACATTTAGAGACATGATCTAACGGAAATTTTAAACGTTTTCCGATATACTAATTTCAGGAAGGCACAACAGAACTAGAACGCTTAAAAAAGAGACTTAGCGTATTTGCCCCAATCCGATTAATCTTTAAAAAAAGCCTGAGAGAGCTGGAAAATAATCTCGAGAAAAGGGGCTACAAACAAAAATGTATCCGGAACGGCTTTCAAAAAATACACCACACAGAGAGGAGCAGCCTTCTAAGACACAAAGCAAAAGGAAATTAACTAAAATCGATCCCGGACAAACACACAGAGGCAGGCTAAAGAAAGGTTCTGGTTAGAAAAGCTAAAATCAAGTTTGAATATAAAAAAAATGAATCAGCTATTTTTTTTATAGTTCATTGGCGATCAACAATTTCGAATTTGATGACGTCTAGAAGTACCAAGTGTACATAGTTTTTTTTTTTTTTTTGTTTTTTTTTTTTTGTATCTCCATGTATATATTTTCCATTCTATTTGAAGAGGATCCGGAGAAGGTTAGTAATATTTACTGTTAATTTGCTGTTTAGTTGTTCATTTGAAATATTTTACGAATGAATATGAATATGGAGTAAATAAACATGAGACCATAACGCATATGTTAACCCAAATTGCAATTAATTTTAATGAGCTGTATGGCCATTTCGGAAATTAATTCCTCATCAACAGCACTTGAACCTAAACATAGGAAATCCACAATTTTAAAAAATGTTTCAAATTCATAAAACTAAACGAAATCCGAATAATCAGTAATATCAAATATAGCTCTGGACAAACCTACGATAGAATGTTTTAGAATTAACATTAATTTAGATAATAGTTATAAACAAACTGTACACATGAGATATAATCTCATTTACACAATATCTAAGAAAAATAAAGAACATACATCTCAACACGGGCAATTGTTTTACCAACTGCACACTGCATTATAAGACAAACTCCTGTATTAAATATTTTACAAAAGGATATGGAGTAAGTGAACGTGAGACCATAACACTTATGTATACTCCAACTGCAATAATTTCTAATGAGCTTTATTTAGTTAGGTCGCATTGTATGCATCTGATTGGATCTAGCACAACGGTAGTATTGGTGCCGTTGCTTCGTTTTATATATATATATATATAAATTAGACCACCTAGAAAGCTTCATCGACTCAGTTAAAACAGATATAACAACAAATCTAGGAAATAGAAGAACACGAAATATTTCCAAAAAAGAAAGTACCGCAATGAAAGATCTTAAGGAAAGGGAGGATATTGTCATAAAACCAGCTGACAAAGGTTCTGCAGTTGTAGTTATGAACACCAAAGACTATATTCAAGAAGGAGTTCGTCAATTATCCAATACAAACTTCTATCAAAAATTAACATCAGATCCAACACAAGAGATTGCAGATGAAATAAGGGCTGTTTTATCGAAATGAATGAATCAGGGGACATAGACGACGACACATATCAATATATCTAATGCCCGAAGACTGCACTCCATGTAGATTCTATCTTTTACCTAAACTCCATAAAGAAGGAGTACCTGGACGACCTATTGTTTCAGCAAATTGACATCCAACCGAAAAAATTTCTGAGTTTGTAGACTTCCATTTAAGGCCATTTGTATCATCATTACCATCCCACATACAAGATACAACAGATTATTTGAAAAAAATGCAATCTCTTTACCCGTTACCACCAAATACGTTGCTAGTTACTATGGACGTGTCATCTTTATACACAAACATCCCACAGGACGAAGGAATTGCTGCATGTGAAGAAGTATGGAACACCAGACAAGACAAGTTTCCATCTACTGAGTGCCTTGTCAAGCTACTGACGCTAGTTCTAAAACACAATAATTTCATTTTCAATAATGAAAATTATCTTCAAGTCAATGGCACTAGCATGGGCACAAAGATGGCACCGTCATATGCCAACATTTTTATGGGTAAATTAGAAAAACAACTTTTGTCTGCTGCTCCATATAAACCATTGTCGTGGTACCGCTTCATTGATGACATTGATATGAAGTGGACTGATACAGACGAACATCTCCGTGAATTCATTGAATTCTGTAACAATTTCCATCATTCTATCAAATTCACGCACGAATTATCACCCACGAAAATCTCATTCCTTGATACTACTACTTCAATCAAAGATGGTATTATGACAACTGACCTTCATACAAAGACAACAGACAAACATTTGTACCTCTCGCCAAGAAGCTGCCACCCTAGACACTGTACTCGCAGCATACCGTATAGCCAGGCAATTCGCATTAAGAAAATTTGTTCCACTGAAAATCTACAGAAACATCGACTGGGAGAGCTCCGTAAACATCTTCTCAATCGTGGTTATGACGGCATGATTACCAAAGCCTTCGACAAAGTAAATGCCATCCCAAGGGACTCACTTTTAGATTACAAAGAAAAGAAATCCACAAATCTCAGAATCCCATTGGTCACAACCTACCATCCTGATCTGAGAAATTTGTCATCCATCATAAAAAAAACACTGGGGGCTGATTGAAAACGATCAAAATTTGAGCAAAATATTTCCAGAACCACCAGTGATGGCATTCCGGCGACCAAAGAGTTAACGTGACATTCTTGTAAAATCCAAAATTAAAAAAGTACCCCCAACGATTCCAGGTGTGTTTAAACCTTGTGGACGCAGCAATTGTAAGTGTTGCAAATCAGCAATCACTGAGTCTAAATTTAGGAGCGAG
>MJUU01004494.1:598-16296 GCA_002080025.1 Modiolus philippinarum | reverse complement strand
TGTATTGTAATGCTATATTTTGGTACTATGAGCTAAAAAATGTGTCGAGTAAAAAAAATCTGTATTTAAATATTAAATTTGGATAATATGGACTAAAGCAAATGTTTCGAGTAAGTAAAATCTATATTGTAATGCTATAGTTGGGTAAAACGGGCTAAAACAAATATGTACAGTATGAAAAATCTGTATTTAAATGTTATATTTGGGTAATAAGGACTAAAACAAATGTGTCGAGTAAGTAAAATCTGTATTGCAATGCGATATTTGGGTAATATGGGCTGAAACATATGTGTGGTGTAAATAGAATCTGTATTGTAATGCTATTTTTAGGTAAAATTGACTAAAACAAATGTGTGGGGTAAGTAAAATATGTATTTTAATTTTATATTTAGGTAATATTGACTAAAACAAATATGTCGAGTTAAACAATCTATATTTTAATGTTATATTTTGGGTAAAATAGACTAAACCAAATGTGTTGAGTAAGAGAAATCTGAATTCAAGTGTTTTATTAGGTGAATATGGGGGTAAAACAAATGTGTGGAATAAGTAAAAAAATATGGGTTACAAATATTTTGCAGAGTAAGTAATATCTGCATTTTATTGTTTACTGCAGAGGGAGGAGGGTATTTATTACCTGATAGGAATGAGCCAAAGTTATCAAAGTTATACACGCCCAAAATTTATATAACTACACTAAATTAAAGGAAGCATACTCATAGCATTGAGAGATATGCGAGTTATAAAAACTCAAAGAAACAATGCATGAAGTACAGTTATTTCTGAACATCAGTGATGTTGTCTCAAAGAATATTCCCTTATTTTTGTTTTATACAGAAACTCTATATATACATTATTTTATTTCTACTGTATACGGGAATTATATTACAATTTGTTTAAAAATGCTTTATTTCACCAAGGACGTATCATTATAAGTCCTTGATTTCACGGAAAAAAAAAACATACCACATTTTTTGGCACATCTCCGTACATCAAAATATAGGAAGTCGATTTACTATACCAGATATATTCTAGCACTGTATTGACATTTTATTTTAATAACAAAGAAATTCATTTGATGTCATTTTATTTTTAAACGAATATAGGCCTTCAAATTTCCCGGCTTCTAACCGTTTCCCATTTTGACCAGTGGAAGCGCTTTTAACAAATAATTACATAAACTGACAAACAAATGACGGATGTGAATTACCATATAAGGGCATTGAAAACCGTTAATGCATTAACGACCGTTAATGCAATTATTTCATCTTTGCGACGCGAGAACCACATTAAATCGATAAACCAATTTTAGTGGTCGATCAGTTCATATAAATGCTGCTAAGTTGAGATGATCGATCGCAAATATGTGTTTATTGCATTAATGTGACCGATAAACTATACTTTGCGGCGCTAATATCAATTTATCGAATCAATGAGGTTCAGGATGCCATAGAAGGGTGAAGTAAAATGAGCTATCATAAAATTTGCTAAAAAGGAAAATACAGTAAAATTTAGACTTTAACTTATTAATAAAATTATTCCAGTTTAAAAACAAATCATGCAGATATCGATTTTTTTCTAATTTCTACACATTTTCCACTCATCTAATTAGTTAAACATGGGTACAGCCCAGGGGGTAAAGCTTACGGTGGATATTCAAAGCATCAACTGAGGTTTATCGGCTGTGCTTTATTTTGTGGCTTTCATGTTTGAATCAATTTTAGTCTATGGGCTGGAATAACCCCCGTGCGCCCCCCGCCCCCACTTCCGAACCCAACCAATGTTTTTGAGTCCGTTTAAATCTCCTATTCAAAATAAAACATTTTAACACGAGCATAACCTGCACGCACTGCTGTAACAGGGCCTGTTTTAAGACCCACCTACCGATATTGATTCCGTAAGCTATATACCTGTCTATCGGGAACTATACACCATACACTATTAACTATACACCATAACCAATTCAACATACAACATAACCCATACACATTACTCGGTGAACTGTACACCACAACGAAAGGATGAACGATAGAGAATAAAACAATCGAAGCTAGTGTAAAATACGGTTTTGTTAACATTACTTGTGTTTAAATAAAGCAAAAATAAGGAAAATTGAGTGTGTTTTCAATACGCCAGCAGATGACATATTTCTTACTGTAAATAATAATTGTTAGCCGAAAACAAGGCCATGAAAACGTATATATTTCATTTTTTTTCTTTTTATTAAAAAAAGAAGATATGCCTACAAAACAACAAACATTTCCCTGCATTTGAACGGATTTGTTAATTTTTCTCGCAATCCGATGGCCAAAATCATGCATATTTTCTGTTTGTATAGAGATGTTTCGTTATACATATTTCTCAATAAATTTACAAAACACTTAATGAAATAATATTTTTTTATTTTCTCAATCTTACACTTGCAACAATATTGATATCTATAAAAGGCAATATGATGTATATGGTAAGTAATATTTAAACTTGCTTCAAATACTTAAAACATGCAACGAAGGGGATATCTATAATATGCAGAATAGTGTAAATGCCAGCCAATACCCATATTTGGTACAAATTTACAGAAAATACGCCACAATAGGAATATGTATAGTATGCGATATGATTTAAATGCCAACTTATACTCAAATTTGGTACAAATTAACACAAAACATACAACTAAAAGGGTTAATTATAGTATGCGAAATGGTTTAATGCCAAGTTATCTTAAATTACATAAAACATACAACAAAAAGAAAACTTGTATATTTAGTTTAATACTTAAATTTGGTACAAATTTAGAAAAACATGCAACAAAAGGAAAATGTACAGTATGTGAAATAATGTAAATGTCAACTAATAGCCAAAGGAGGCGACATGAAAAAAGTAATATCTATAGTTTGCGCTATAATAGTAATACCAAGTAATACTCAAATTTCGGACAAATTAAACTAAAACATGCAACAAAAGGAATATGTAAAGTATGGGATAAAATATATATTAAATGCCAACTAATGCTCGAATTTGGTATGATTCAACAAAAGGAATATGTATAGTATGCAAAACAGCATAAATGCAAACCAGTACTCAAATTTGATACAAAATTACTGGATCATGCAACAAGAGGGACATGTACAGTTTGCGATAAATGTGAATGCCAACTTATACTTAAATTTGGTACCATTTACCTAAAACATGCAACAAAAGGGATATTTATAGTATGCGACATAATGTAAATCCCAACTAATACTCAAATGTGGTTCAAATTTACCAAAACATGCAACAAAAGGAATATATATGGTATGTGATAAAATATAAATGCCAAATAACAAACAAATGGTACAAATTTAATTAAATCATGCTACAAAAGATATATCTATTGTATGTGCCATGGCGTTAATACTTACTTCATATTTGGTATAATTTTATATTAAACATGCAAGAAAAGGGATATTGATAGTATCCCATTTGTTGTAAATGGCAAATTAATCACAATTTTTTGTTCGCCCCAAGTACCACCGGCGTCCGCGTCCGCGTCCGCATTTAGGTATATATCTTGGTAACTATGAAGGGTAGGGTCATCAAACTTTATGTACAGATGCATCTTTGGCTATCTCACAGCCTCAAAGAAAATTAGCTTTCTTTGACCTATATTTTCCGCTTGACTGGCTTTCATTTAATTTCAGGTCCGAGTTGATATCTCAGTAACTGTACATGGTGGAATCCTCAAACCTTGCATGTGCATGCATGTTTGACCGTAGGTCAGCATCCAGGCAAAATTAGGTCACTTTGACCTTTAGTTTCTGCATGATTGACTTACATTGAAGTTTACGTCCGAGTTCAGATCTATGTAGCTGTACGTGATAGAATCATCTTACCTTGCATGTGCATGTATCTTTGGCGGTAGGTCAGCATCCAGGCAAAATTAGGTCACTTTGACCTATATTTTCCTCATGATCGACTTACATTCAAGTTTACGTCCGAGTTCAGATCTAAGTAACTGTACATGGTACAATCATCTAACCTTGCATGTGCATGCATCTTTGGGGGTAGGTCAGCATCCAGGCAAAATGAGGCCACTTTGACCTATATTTTTCCGCATGATTGACTTATATTCAAGTTTACGTCCGAGTTTAGATCTAAGTAACTGTACATGGTACAATCATCTAACCTTGCATGTGCATGCATCTTTGGCGGAAGGTCAGCATCCAGGCAAAATTAGGCCACTTTGACCTATATTTTCCGCATGATTGACTTATATTCAAGTTTACGTCCGAGTGTAGGTCTAAGTAACTGTACATAGTACAATCATCTAACCTTGCATGTGCATGCATCTTTGGCGGAAGGACAGCATACAGGCAAAATCAGGTCATTTTGTCCTATATTTTCCGCATGATTACCTTACATTCAAGTTTACGTCCGAGTTCAGATCTAAGTAACTGTACATGGTATGATCATCTAACCTTGCATGTGCATGCATCATTGCCATAGGTCAGCATCCAGGCAAAATTAGGTCACTTTTACCTATATTTTCCGCATGAGTGACTTGCATTCAAGTTTACTTCCTAGTTCAGATCTAAGTAACTGTACTTGGTACAATCATGTAACCTTGCATGTGCATGCATCTTTGGGGGTAGGTCAGCATCTAAGCAAAATTAGGTCTATTTGACCTATATGTTCCGCATGATCGACTTACATTCAAGTTTACGTCCGAGTTCAGATCTAAGTAACTGTACATGGTATGATCATCTAACCTTGCATGTGCATGCATCTTTGACAGTAGGTCTGCATCCAGGCAAAATTAGGTCACTTTGACCTGTATTTTCCGCATGTGTGACTTGCATTCAAGTTTACTTCCTAGTTCACATCTAAGTAACTGTAAATAGTAGGATCATCTAACCTTGCATGTGCATACATCTTTGGGGGTAGGTTAGCATCCATGCATTTTTAGGTTACTTTGACCTATATTTTCCGCCTGGTCACCTTTTATTCAAGTTTACGTCCGAGTTCAGATCTAAGTAACTGTACATTGTATGATCATCTAACCTTGCAAGTGCATGCATCTTTGGCGGTAGTTCAGCATCCAGGCAAAATAGGATCACTTTGACCTATATTTTCTACATGATTGACTTCATGATTAATATCTCATGTGTACACTTTGTTCAATTAGTATTATCTTAATTTATGTAAATTCAAAACTGAAGGATTAACTCCCTCCATCGTGGTTTTGTCCTTCGCTATATTTGATATTACTGATTATTCGGATTTCGTTTGGTTTTATGCATTTTAAACATTTTTTGAAATTATGGATTTCCTTTGTTTGGGTTCTTGTGCTGCTGGAAGGAATAAATTTCCGAAATGGCCATATAGCTCATTAAAATTATTGCAGTTGGAATTAACATATGTGTTATGGTCTCATGTTCATTTACTCCATATCCTTTCGTAAAATATTACATTCAAGTTAATGTAAATGGTAAGATCATCAAGCCTTTGTATACATGCATCTGGTAAATGAGCACCCTGGCCAAATTAGGTTTCTATATCCATGATCCATAACGAGGCGAACTTTGTAATCGTTGATTAATTATGTTTTATATAATTCTTCATAAATTATTGACATATATGACGTGTCTGTGCCCCAAATGAAAACGGACATTTTCAGCTAGATCTCACGTCTTCACGGATTTGACATAACCGGATTTGACTCAACCCTGGTTTGACTCACTGATAGTGTGACGGGTGCCGCTAGCGGGGCAGGACATGCTTACCCTTCCGGAGCACCTGATGTCACTCTCGGTTATTATGGGAGTTCACACTGTCAGTGGTTTTAGTTTTTTGTGTTGTCTTGTATATCATACTGTAAAATTTTAGTTTTGTCTTCGTTGGTAATGTTCGTGCTACTGGTTTGTCCTGGTTAATGTTTAAATACACAAGAGACTTACAAACAGCATTTCAAATTTTTACCTTGGTACTGTTTGAGGGTTAGAGAGGTGACGCGTGCCATAGATTTTTATTGGTTTTGTCTAAGGATTAGAAAATGGCAATTCCAATCAGCCTCAAATTAGAACTTTCAAATCAATATATACCTCAATAATCGTTTGACGGGTGTCACTAGTTGAGCAGGACATGCTTACCCTTGCGGAGCACCTGATGTCACTCCCGGTTTTCATGGGATTTCACACTATGAATGCCTTAGTTCTTAATGTTACCTTTTTATTTCAATGTATTTGGACTTCGATTTTTGTAGTCATCGCTTCCCTTGTTACTTCGGTATTCTGCTGAAGTTGTTTTATGAATGAAATTCGATATTATAAATATACATACATCGGCAAACGAATACCGAAACAAAGATGAGGAAAGGGCTAATTCCAAAACCAAAAATCCAAAATCACAGCAATTCATATCCAACACGAATTGAGACAGTGTGACAAAGACAAAATTAATAAACTAAAGAACTAGCAGTTTGAACCTCTACAAACAATGAGGTATTATCAGGTGCTCCGGAAGGGTAAGCTTGTTCTGCTTCACGCGTGGCACACGTCACAATTCCAGTGAAAAGTCCGGTTTTGTCACAGTCGGTCTTTGTCAGTCCGGTAATAAATTCTGGATCTACCCAAGGATATCTTTTCTGATCTGTGAAATAGAAACATTGTTACGGTCTGTCAAATCAGGGTGACAACCGTAAAACATCTGTAGTGACAATTGCACTAATGACTGAAAATACCCTTGATGTATAATTTTTTGCGACAGTAATGTCGATCTGTTGACAAAATCGCTGTACAAACTACAGGCACGTCAATAGCGAATGAGTTGTGAAATGAAGACGCCAAATTCCAGAAATGTGGGAATATTACTTATTATAAGGAAATGTTTACTATTGGGGAAAGTCGAAATCATCACGCTTGTCGTAAATTTTTGTTTTCAGATGTAAATGCCAACAAATACTCAATTTAGGTATAATCTTACTTAAACATGAAACAAAAAGCGCATTTATAATATGAAGGTCCGTATTATTTGATACTTTAAATGAGGGTTCTAAAGGAGGGGCCATTGCACGGTGTACGAAAAAAAAATGAAAAAATAAGTTCTGTTCGATTTACGAAATATTGAAACTCTCATGTACGTTGTACGTTTCAAGCTTTAGTGGACTTTACGTGATATAATAAAGATCCTAAGCGGTGTTCGAAAAAATATAAAAAGTGTTTTATATGATGACAACAAATAAGCCTTTGTACCCTCATTAATGTAGCCTCGATATTCGGATGATATAGAGGGGATACAAAATAAATACCTAAACATGTAAATGTGTACAATGTAAAAGATGAAAACAAAATGTCATTTTACAAGGACAAGAACCACGAATGAATTATATTACATGATTTCATAACAGGCTTCGTAGAACAATATTATAAAGTTGAGACTTAATTCAGAAATTTTAAAATTAGAAGAAAATGCAATAAAGGAAAATGATCTGGAAAAACTAGAAGAAAAAAACTCAGAATTATAAGACAGGTGAAGGTAAGGGGGAATATGTTAGGTCCAGAGTTCAGTGGATTGAAGAAGGAGAGAAACCAACAAATCTTTTTTGTAATTTGGAAAATAGAAATTTCACCAGTAAGACTATCTCAAAATTGATAGACGATAATGGTGATGTTATAAAAAATCAGAAGGAGATCTTAGATTTGACTAAGTCGTTTTATGAAAAACTCTATTCAAAACAGTCAAACATAAAAAAGGTAAATCTGTCAACAGAGATACCTTATGATGACATACCAAAACTTGATGAAAACCAAAAACAATTGTTGGAAGGAGTCATAAGTCTAGATGAACTTACTTCTGCGTTAAAACGTTGTAAAAATAACAAAAGCCCTGGTTCAGATGGATTTACAGCCGAATTTTTTAAATTTTATTGGATAGATATTGGTAAATATGTTTTAAGGTCTATTAATTATGGCTATCAAAATAATTTAAAGACCTGTTATGAGCATTTCTTTTGTTGTTCAAGGCACTTTAATCCTTGTAAATGCCTTGGACTATTCCATCTCTCTTTTGTCTTTTCTTTGATTCTCTCGATTTCGAAGCACTTTAACTGATAATTTACGTCAAATTATTTACTTACCCCGAATTATTTACCTCATTAATTTTATGCATATTCATTCACATATATGCTAACTTTGACTTTCTGTTGTGTTTCACCTAAATATTAGACGAAGTTTAAGTTTCGTGTGGGAAAATTTTCCCGGTCCAAGGATCGAACTTGCGCTACTTTTCTGTAATATCAAGGTGATCAAACGACCTTCATAAACTGTCGCGACTACCATCGCAAGTAAGTGAACAGATGTAAGAAAATATATTTTAAGTGACAACAGATCGATAACTCAGGTAATTTTTCAAATACAATCTAATCAGTATTTATATAATAAAAGTAAACAAATAGTTGACGCCAGATCAATATAAAAGGCAACTTTTCCGCATGTAGAGCAAAAAATACATTTATTAACTATTTGACTTAATAAACTGATGAATATACATGAGTAGAAGTTTCTATTTTGATGGCGGGATGTCAGTATTAATTTATTCACATATAAAATTCTGTATATTAAATAAATTGCACGGTCTTTAAGTTAGTTAAAGTATGTTTCAGAGTAATTAGTTGAATTAAAGTGCTTCGTAAGAAAAGGGGTGGTTAAAATGCCTTCGCGCTGCGCGCTCAGGCATCTTGACCACCCCTTTTCTTACGAAGCACTTTAATTCAATTAATTACTCTGAAACATACTTTAACTACCGTATATCGGATTATTTTCGCGTCGGGTTTTGTTCGCGATTTAGGTGTAAAACAAGGTAGGGATTTATTCGCTGTGTTTATAGTTCGCGTTTTATAGTTTTCTGTAATGCATTTGAATGGGCAATGAAATTTACGCTGAGGTTAATTTTCGCGCTAGATTGTCGACCGCGAACATAGCGAAAATTAAACACACGCGAAAATAACCCGATATACGGTATAACAAAATGTCTGTTACACAGAGACAGGGGGTGATCACTTGTATTCCAAAGGAAGAGAAACCGAAACAATATCTAAAAAATTGGCGACCAATTACATTGTTAAATTGTACATATAAACTAGCTTCCAGCTGTACAGCGGAGAGAATGAAATCTACTCTTTCGTTTTTAATTAACAGTGATCAAACCGGCTTTATGCCAGGGAAATATATAGGTGAAAATTGTCGCTTAATTTATGATATTTTAAATTATACTGAAGAAAAAGATATACCAGGCATACTCCTTCTCATTGATTTTAAAAAAGCTTTTGATTCTATTTCTTGGTCATTTTTGTATGATACCCTTAAGTTTTTTAATTTTGGTGAATCCACGATAAATTGGGTAAAAACTTTTTATAATAATATTACTTCTGCAGTTTCACAAAATTGTTGTTTGTCAGACTTTTTTATTGTAGAACGAGGCTGTCGACAAGGAGACTCTTTATCTCCTTATATTGTTTTACTTTGTGTCGAAATATTAGGTATTTTAGTCAGGAAAAATGAGGATATAAAGGGTATAACAATAGATGACACAGAGTATGTATTATCCCAATATGCAGATGATACGTCAATGATACTAGATGGTTCACCGGAATCACTTGATGCATCTCTTCGTACTCTCCAGTTTTAAGCTGAAATCTCAGGACTCAAAATAAATATTGAAAAAACAAGTGTTATATGGATAGGTAGTAAAAACACTGTCAAGACCAAATATGTGTAAAGTGGGGATTAAAATGGGGTTCCAGTAAATTAAAGATGTTAGGTATTATGTTTTCTGTTGATATTGATGATATACTTAATTTGAATTATAAACCAAAAATAAAAGATGTAGAAAACATTTTGACGAGATGGTCAAAACAACACCTCACACCATTTGGGAAAATAACTATTGTCAAGACTCTTATAATTTCTAAATTAAATCATCTTTTTTGTCGATCCCATCACCAGATGAGCATATGCTGAGGGAACTCAATAGCAAAATTTTCTCATTTGTTTGGGATAATAAACCAGATAAAGTAAAGAGAGATGTTATATGTCAAACATATAATAAAGGGGGGCTAAAATGGTAAATTTGTATGCTTTCATTCAGGGACTAAAACTAACATGGGTAAGACGGTTATTCCAGTCAGATGCAAAATGGGTTAAATTATTTGAATATTCTGAGAAAATTGATCTGACACAGTTTGCTTATTTGGGACCAAAAGAGCACTCTAATAATAAATTTATAAATTTTGGAATGAAGTATATGATGCATGAAATTGTTTGAAGAAAATTAATATACCAAAACATGCTAGTGATATACTTTTTTCGTCTTTATGGAGGAACAACAATATAAAAGTTGATAATAAAAGTGTGTTCTATAAAGATTGGGCGAAAACGGGGATCTTGACAATCAATGATATTATAGACGGTCAGGGAAATATAATGTCGCTTCAAGAATTTAAGATAATTTACATTTTTCAACCCATATTGGCTCTCTACTTTGGATTAGTAAAATCAGTAAAAAAATCTATCAGTACTTTTAATATTGACCTTCAATCAAAGGAATGTCAACCACGTTTACCATTTAATATTGGAATTTTTTTTTCATCGAAAAAGGGTTCAAAAGATATGTATAATATATTGAATTCAAAAGAGGTAAACATTTTAGAAAAACAAAAGTGGGATCAAATAATGGCACATAACATGTTAGACTGGAAAAAAGTATATCTACATTGTACTAAATATACAAAAAATACTAAGCTTAACTGGTTGCAATATAGAATAGTACACCATATATTAGCAACAAATACTTTTTTATTTAAGATAAAAGTAAAAAATTCAGATGTTTGTACCTTTTGCCATGAGGAGCCAGAGACCATTCAACATTTATTTTGGGGTTGTCATAAGATATCAGAATTGTGGATTGAGTTGAATCGGTGGATTTATGAGATGACAAATATAGAAATTCCTTTGAATATGGAAATGATATTGTTTGGAACATTATCTATTCATGGTTTGAATTTTGTGAAAAATAAGATAATTTTACTTACTAAATTATATATTTATAAAGTAAAATTAAACGATGGCAGGGTTAACTTAATCGCTCTGAAGAATTTTCTAAAAGAAAACTTAACTTTGGAGAAATATGTTTCCTTTGGACACTTCAACCCAGACGATTTTGTAAAACACTGGAACCCCTGGAGCCAAATTCTAGACCAGTAAAATGGTAGTTCGCGTAATATTTACTTTAACTGCCTATCTATATAGATCCTTTCATTATTATAATTTCTGCTGTAGTGGGATAAAGTAATACTAGTATATTTTAAGCATGTTTTTCTTACCATCATCTTCTTGTATTTCTTGATGTACATGTGTCATTGTATAGTTTATGTATGTGTTGTGAATATGAAGTTATTCATTAAAAAAAAAGTTGAGACTTTAAACTGAAACTATAGGATCTCGACTTATTTTCCCCCGGAAAATATCATTGACCAGCAAAATAAATTTATATCGCAATGCTTTTGTTGTATGACCCGACCACTGAATAAATACTTAACTGCAAATACATTGTATTCGACACTATGTGAATGGTGTAAAGTGTATTGTGTATCGTGTTAGGTATATGGTGTATGGTGTTGGGTATTATAGGGTTATTGCATGAATATTGGGGAATATTGTCCCGAGTAGAATTTTATAATGCACGAGCTTGCGAGTGCAATATATATTCTACGAGGGATAAAATTCCCAAATATTCATGCAATAACCTTTTTATTGTAAAGTAACGCTAAATTTTTTGTTAAGGATTTGGGATTTTTGTTATCGATGACGTCATGAAATTGAGGTGATATCTGCACTAGTGCAATATGGAAATTTATTGCACGCTTACATTTGGTTGCTTTCTTAAGGAAATATTATGTTGCTATACAAGATACGGTGTTATGGTTAAATGTGTAATGGTTTATGGTGTATGGTGCATGGTGTATGGTGTTAGGTATATGGTGTAATGGTTAAAGATGTAATGGTGTATTGTATATGGTGCATAGTGTTAGTTGTATAGTGTAATGTTTAAAGTTGTATGGTGTATGGTTTAGGTATATGGTGTAATTAGTGAATGTGTAATGATGTATGGTGTTAGGTATATGGTGTAATGGCTAAAAGTGTTTGGTGCATGGTGTTAGGTATATGGTGTAATGCTTAAAGGTGTATGGTTATGGTGATAGGTATATGATGTACTGTTTAAACGTGTATGGTTTATGGTGTTAGGTATATGGTGTAATGTTAAAAGGTGTATGGTGCATGGTGTTAGGTATATGGTGTAATGCTTAAAGGTGTGTGGTTATGGTGATAGGTATATGATGTACTGTTTGAAGGTGTATGGTTCATGAGGTTAGTTATATGGTGTATTTTTAAAGGTGTATGGTACATGGTGTTAGGTACATGGTGTAATGCTTAAAGGTGTATGGTTATGGTGACAGGTATATGGTGTACTGTTTAAATGTGTATGGTGTAGGATTTTAAGCATATGGTCTAATGTTTAAAGGTGTATGGTGTATGTGATAGGGTTATAATGTAATGGTTAAAGGTGAAATGGTGTAAGGTGTTAGGTATATGGTGTAAGATGTTAGGTATATGGTGTATGGTGTTAGGTATATGGCGTTATGTTTTAAGGTGTAATGGTGTATTGTGTTAGGTATATGGCGTTATGTTTTAAGGTGTAATGGTGTATGGTGTTAGGTAAATGGTATTATGTTTAAAAGTGTAATGGTGTATGGTGTTAGGTATATGGCGTTATGTTGAAAGGTGTAATGCTGTATGGTGTTAGGTTTAAAAGTGTAATGGTGTAAGGTGTTAGGTATATGGTGTTATGTTTAAAGGTGTAATGGTGTATGGTGTTAGGTATATGGTGTAATGGTTAAAGGTGCATGGTATATATTGTAATGCTGCATGGTGTATGACATATTGGTGTGATTGGTTATATTTTACTATGCAAACACTGTAGGGTTAAACCGCTTTTTATGCCCAAACTTCTTATTATTGATTTATTATATGATAAACCCAATACAGGTAAATTACTACGCGAGGCAACTTTCATAAGAAGAAAAGTATGAGACAAAAGGTATTTAGAATTAGTCACGAACTAGTCGCCACTCATCGGCAGCTAACTCAAAGAACCTATTCTGCTGGTGAAACACTTACGTTTAAGTTTTTCTATCGTCTTTGAACGTATATTTTGTATGAAATTCTCTATAAATGTGATAACAATTCTTTAAAACACCATTTTTAATTATTTGAAATATATTTATACATACAGTAAACTCATTCTTGGGTATTGGTGATGATATTCAATGAACAATTGAAAACCTATAAGTTACTAGAAGTACGATATGAAACTAAAACAGTAAACACAAAAGTATTCTTTTTGAAAATGTCATTTCATGTATTTCAATTGTAAAAATGAGTTTTTACCTGTGATCTCTTCCTTTGGAGCTATTAAACACAAGGTTCTGTAACATTGCAGTCATAAAGAAACTAAACAAAACATTCTAAATATTTTGTTATGTTATTGTGTGTTACAAAGAAGGCATACCTTTGTTTTAGATTCACGGATATTGGATTGCATAGCCATCAAAACAAGGACTGCAAAGGGAATCAAAGAATATACTAATGGCATCGCTATCAGTTGAAGAGGAGAATTATGTCAGATTATCCTTGTTATTGACTGATATTTCACCACGTGCTGTTCGTGAACTATTTGATAACTTATTCCCTCCTGTATATCTACAAACTGACCTTCTAGGACACAAGACCGCATTATGTGATCTAAAGAAAAGGAAAGTGATAACACAGGTTCAATTTAACCTGTTATTTCCTTTAAATGGTAGGTGCAACTGTAAAGTTAATGAACATGAAAAGGTTGGAATTATTCAAATATACATTTAAATTTCCCAAATTTCAGAAACTAAACTCATTTGAAAAAAATAACTTCGTTTTAAACCCTAATTCAACCCTTTTACCGGTAATTTGTACCTTTTTAAAACAAGGTCCACACCGTTTAGAGAGTTATCGTTATAATGTTCTGTATTATAATATTATATGTTGTATATATGTTTGTTTTGTATTGCTTTAACCATTAAGGGTATAATTATGCATTAAAGTATTAATATTAATATATCAAAATCGTTATTATACTGGACTGAACAGATCTTTTTGAAAATATTTGACCTTCATCTAGATCTGTCTCTCGAGGGAGCATTTTGATTATAAAAAATGGTTCCACCTGCCTTTCAGGTGATCATTTGACTCATAGCCTTTGATTCCATCAGATATATATTTGGCTATTTGGGAAAGCATTTGACTCATTACATTTGATTCCGTCAGATATATACCTGTCTATTTGGAAAGCATTTCACTTATAACATTTGATTTCTTCTTAAGATATATACCTGTCTATTGGGAAAGCATTTCACTCATAACATTTAATTCCGTAGATCCATACCTGTCTACTGAGAACGCATTTCACTCATGACATTTTATTCCGCAAGATATATACCTGTCTATTGGGAACGCATTTCACTCATGACATTTTAACCCATTTGATATATATCTGTCTATTGTGAAAACATTTCACTCATTACAATTGAGAGATATATAGCTGTTTATTTGGAAAGCATTTCACTCATTTCACTTATTTGAATCCGTAAGGTCTATACCTGTCTCTTGGGTGCGCATTTTACTCGTGACATTTGATTCCGTAAATATATACCTGTAATTGGGAAAGCATTTCACTCATTACATTTGATTTCGTTTTATCTTAACCTCTCTATGGGGAAACATTTCACTCATAACACCTGGTTTCGTAAGATATATATCTATTTATTGGGAAAGCATTTCACTCATAACATTTGAATATGTATGATCTATACTTCTCTAAGGGGAAAACATTTCACTCATAACATCTGATTCCGTAAGATATATTTCTGTCTACTGGGAAAACATTTCACTCATAACATCTGATTCCTTAAGACATATATCTGTCTATTGGGAAAACATTTCACTCATGACATTTGAATCCGTAAGTTCTATACCTGTCTATTGTGGTAGCATTTCACTCATAACATATATCGGCAAACGAATACCGAAGCAAGAACGAGGAAAGGGCGGATTCTAAAATCATAAATCGAAAAATCAAGGCAAATCATATTCGACACGAATTATTTCCGTCAGATATATACCTGCCTATTCACTTAAAACAATTACTTTTGCAAGAATAAGAGAAATGCAAAAAACTACCAAATTTGAAATAAATTTACGTTTAAAACTGAAAAATTTGGCTCGTGGATGTAGCTAAGGTTTTGTTTACACATATAAATTTTATTGATTTACTGTGAAAGTACTTTTATTGGTAGGCTTCAATATTCGTGTTTTCACTAATTCACTAATTCGTTGGTATTTAACTTCGTGGCTTTGAATCGGATGCATCAAAACTCTAGCGCAAAATTTATTGCGTTGGGTACTCAATTTCGTGGTTCAAGCAACCTACGAAATCCACGAAAATTGAAATTCCACGAACAATTATACATTCACAGGGTTAGCGTGGTTTCTATCACAGCCAGCTAGGATAAGATATTGACAGTTGTGTTTTTGTTATTGTTATTCTAACAGTAGTGTATCACGTCACTTTGG
>MJUU01004493.1:17851-36978 GCA_002080025.1 Modiolus philippinarum | reverse complement strand
GTGAGAATTGGCAGCCTGGTCCTATTTTGGATTATTATACTTATACCCTATCATATAAAAATCAAGAAATGTATATTTGATCATCACAGCCATAAGAATTGGCAGCCTTGCCCCATTTTAGATTATTATACCAGTAACCTATCATATATAAATCAAGAAATGCATATTTGATCACTTTTGAGTGTTTCCCAGCCATGAGAATTGGCAGTCTGGCCCTATTTTTGATTTTTATACCAATACCCTATCATATATACATATTGTTGTAAATCAAGAAATGTATATTTGATCCTTTTTGAGTGTTTCACAGCTGTGAGAATTGGCAGCCTGGTCCTATTTTGGATTATTATACCAATAGCCTATCATATATAAATCAAGAAATATATATTTTATCATTTTTGAGAATATCACAGCCGTGACAATTGGCAGCCTGACCCTATTTTGGATTATTAAACCAGTAACGAGAAATGCTAGATGGTTGAACACTCTGAAATACTTGACAAATTTATACAGTCATTATATTGACAGCACTTGTCCTGTGATACAAGATTCAAGAAACGCATATTTGTTTAAACAGACTACAATCACAGCATGGCTCTTAAAGTAAACATAACTGGTAAAGTGTTCGTTTCCAAAAATCATTCTTGTCAACTTTGGTGCTCTTGGTATTCACGGAGTGCATAATAATAGCTGATTTTGGTGGCTGTCAGCTTGTCAATCTTTGGGTCACTTTAACCTAGATATGGAATATGTTGTCTCCTTGACATTTACCCCATTTCCTTTCATTTTGGATTATCCAACATAAGTTTTGCACTCGTCACGTAGTGTAAAATGACTCTAGCTCATAGACAATTATGAGAAAGACCTTATCACTTAGAAGCATACAGTATCTAACATGTCTAATCATATGACATACGTATCATGTAGCATTATCAACTAAAATTTAAAGATTGGCCAATGGCAATAATTTTTGGTGGAAAAGGAAGTTACCTGCTTACCATATTATAAAAAGAAAACACTCCTTTCATTGGACAATCATTTACAATTAAAAATAGCCAACCAATAGAATTGAATTTTGTATAATTTATGATAACAAAGAAGGATAACTCAATTTCTAAAATGAAATTTTCATTTAAAGGGGAGATAAAAAAGAAAAATATTACAGTTACCTTTCTTGTATAGTCTATTTCAGAATCTTTGAAATTTTCTTTCTTTTGAGAGTTGGTCAATGGTCTTCTGAAAAAAAATAAATATAAATCAATTATAATTAATTGATAAATTAGGTTTCAGAGCAATAGTTTAATTATAATTTTCTTCATATTTCAGATGAAAATATGTGAAAATGGAAAAAAATTTGGTAATGTTTTTCATACAGTCATTGCATAACAATAACAATGTTTGTTTTTGTTTTTTCTTATAATGATTTTGTATAATATAAAAAAATAAATAAAAATTGTTCAACTAATTTTTAAAATACCTTTAAATTTCAATGACCCGTCATTGAAATCATTTATCATTTCATCTGTGGTCATTTCAAATGTGTCATCTGTATCACTCTCTGTAATTTTCCAGTACTTTATCTGCAATATAAATATAGAAATATAATAGCTTTTCTACTTTGATATTAAATTTAATGTGCATGAACTGATTGAAATAAGTAATATTTTTGGGTGTTTACTTATGTGTAGCAGGTCAGGCCATTATTACTTTACTGCACAGGTTTCAATTCTGGTCTATAATTTTGCTTCTTCTTTTCTACTTATTCTAATGGTGTTTTGGCATTTTCTGTCAAGAATTTTATTGATGAGTACACTTTAAGTGCATAGATTTTTTTGCAGTGGGCAGGATTTTAACACATTCCTCATAACATCTACAATCATAGACCTATATATATATATATAGCGGTGTTATTGCTTTTGCCATTTGTAAATATACTTTATATAACAATTTCATTTATCGTCATTATTAAAAACATTAATGAATATGATGTAAATTCAGATGATACAAGTCCACAGGCAAAAAATTTAAAAAAAGGAAAACTTGATTACCTATATTTGAAAATGTTGATCACATGGTTATGTGTTGTATTAATAAAATTCACAAATGCATAAAAAACATATGTGAATCTAGTTTTCATATTCATTCCGAATCACAAATTGAAAATAGATTAGCTACACTCATTTTCCAGTACTTAAAAACATGTCTGTTTGAATTTGGATGAGTCAAAATACCCATTGTTATGAATTTAATTGGTAAAAAACTAAACATGTGTGGATCAGTAAATACTCATGCAAAACCCTGACCTGTGAATCTCATGCATTAAGTGGTGTGACAAACTGAACTTGTATGCATATTACTAATTTCATGTTCTTAAAAACATAAAAAGTAAATTAAATTGTGAAAAAAATTTTCATCTAAAATTAAAATGATAGTGTCAAAAGATATAGATTTTAAATCAGAAATCATAAAAGCTATTAGTTGTATGCATACAGTCTGAAACTAATTAATTTTTGGGCAAGTCATTTGTTACAATAATTATCAGTACCAGATACCGATTTATATCAGAATGAGCAAAGACATTAAAAGAATGTGATAAAAAAGGTAGGGCCAATTAAGTTTTTTACTTTCAAGTAAGAAAAGATTCAGAGAAAAAAGAAAGTTTTCCACCTAAAATTTAGGAGAAGTAGAAGATTGGACGAGGAATAAAATTAGCTTTCAGGTTATGAACTTTCAAAAAATAACCTCATAAAATCCATGTTTAAAAGATAGTATTCTGCCATTCCATGTCAGATGTCAGATCTTCATTTGTTGTTTCATCTGTCCATGTATGTGTAATAAATTTATGTATGACCTTCTTCGGACAATGAAATATATTCAGATTTTCAGAATCTTCGTCGGTTTCCAATTCTTTCTTTCTTATTTCAATTAGTTTAACTAAATTTGCCGTCAATTCCGGAATGGATAATTGTTTCCCTTTTTTGCTAAATACTAATAGATGCTTGTCTTCATTTTGAAGGGAAACTACAGATTTATCTTTATAATAGTTAATTTGTGCTTTAATGGCTTTCATTTTGTCAGTTTTTGTTGTAAGTTTTTCAAGTTTACATTCAAGTTCTTCCTCTGAGCTCCATATGCCCTTTTCTTTAATAGCTTTTTCTATTTTTTCTCTTTTCTCTTTCTTTTTTTGTGTATGTTTAATTTTTGTTTCAATTCTTTCCTGAATAATATTTTCTCTTTCAGTTTGAAGAGCTTTTTTATTGTAGAATCTGTCTAATGTTGTTTGCTTTTTTCTCTTCCTTGCTAAAGTTATTACTTGTTCTTGTTTTTGATGTGGCATATCCTCTAACCAAACTTGAGTTTTATTATTTTCAAACATGATTTTACTTTCAATATTGTCAATTGATGAATTTGGAGCTTGCTTCATTGTTGAGTCTAATTTTGCCATCAGTCGTTCAACCTGAATATTATTTGGCATGCATGATTTGCTGTTTTCCTTCATGTCATCTGATATTATGTGCATTTTACCTCCAGGCAAGAAATCTTTAAACAAATGCATGCATTTTGTCTTTAATGCTTTGGTAAATCTCCCAATAAATTCAATAACTAATTCTTTGTTGTCGTGGTTGTTCGTAAATAAATATTCGGTTACCGGATCAGTTTGTGCTACAGGACCATGAAAAAAATGGATATTTCGATTATATAATAATTCGGGATTTTCCATTATGTGTCCTAACATCTCTACTAATCTGTTGTAAATGCTATGCATTTCAATGGCAGTTTTATTTTCATCAGAAGTTGCTTGCCAGTGCGGTTCAGTGATAGATTTACAGACAATACCTAGACCTTGGCAAATTGAGATGATATGATCATTTTTGAGACATTCATTTATAAAATTTTGCGTGTAGTTTAAATTTAATTTCGAATCGGTCAAATAATTTAAAATATGACTTGCCAAATAGAAAGTTCCAGCTGCGTTGTAAAAAAAGGTGTTGAATCGAGTACCTCTGATGTTTTCGATTGGAAGATGTGTAATTCCTTTTGATCTTAAGTATGTAACTGACATTTGTGGATCGCCAGAGCCATCTTTGTAAAATAACTTTGAAATACAGCGCAAAAGATATTGAGTGGTTGATTCGTTTTGATCTCCAATTTTTATGTTCTTTTCTTTCTCAATAGCCAAAATTTCCTTGTTTGTAATTTCCCAAAACTGCAGAAGTGGATGTACAGCACATTTAAACGAGTTTACATTTTCTAAATTATTCTGATCTTGTAATATTTTATTTGTTTTTTCCTCAGTAGCACATCTATCTGTCATGAAATTTTTTACTTTGGATAATATAGAAGTACTTGAATCCTGCTGAATGTCTTTGATCATAGTATTAGTCGATTTAACATATGTATCGGCCCGTCCATCAGAAACTTCTCTTAATCCCGCGGTATATGATGACTTATCGTCAGATAATTCTACGGCATAAAAATGCCTCCCCTTTTTTGTGGTTGCATCACGATACATTGTTAAATTAGCTGAATTTTCATAAGTCTCATTGATTTGCAGACGAGAGAGGATGCCCATCTCTGTACTGAAAGAAAGAGCTGTAGTGATAGACGGTAGCTCAGAACATTGTATATTTACGGAAGCAAGTATGTACTTAATGACCGGTGCAATATGTTCTACCCCAATGTTGTGCGATCTCATGAAGTAGTACATTTTACGTATTTCTGGATTATATGGGCGACCTTGAGCAGAGGTTCTACAACTTAATATTTTATCCCCTGCATTTTCTTCTGGTTCATTGTTATTTTTGTCTGCTAAATCATTAATTTCCTCATGAAGGTTATCTATTTCCATATTCAAGTCATCAACTATGTTCTTCATTAAATTGCACTGAACTGACTTTGAATCTCGGTATTTTTCGGGATGTGTAAGTTGAAACTTTAAATTTCGTACAGATGATTTCAATTTCATTATTGTTGTTTGTTGTCTCTTGATTTTGTTATTTAAATTGCGAGCCATTGACGTTTTTTGAGTAATAACGTCCTGCTTCCATTGTAACTGCTGATTCAAATAGTCTATTTGATTGTTCAGAGATGTGAGATCTTTCTGTCTTTTGGAGGGCAAGATGTTAGTACGTTGATTTGAGTGCTTACGGTATGGAAACATAAATTTTTTATGCAGATATTCATAATACCTGCTACCACGACCATAATTTCTTATTATACGCTTTGACGTCAAGGAAACAATTTTTGCTTTATTATATACACTACTGGCTTTATATTCATCTCTGCTTACACCAGCAAAATCACAGATGCGATTGTGAATAACATCTCTGTTACCAATGCAAGTTTCAAAAATCTCTTTGACTTGTAAATTTGTCAAGGTCATTTTGAAAGTTCAAAACGTGAAAACAGTATTTTACCTAGATAAACAGCTGCAATGCAAATGCATACACTATTTAGAAGAAATGAAAGGGTTGGATATAAGAAAATTTGATTCTGTTCAAATTCTCAACAAATCTTGCAATATACTGATGCATTCATCAGAGTAATTTGCACTAATTAGAGTGGACTCAACAATTGCATGAATTTATAGCAAACACACACACACAAAATAATAAATAATAATGGGATATAGTATCAGCCAAACTATATTAAATGTTTCATTTTACTAAAACATACTAAAACACTCAATACATTTATTTGTGTACACAAGTATTAAGTATTAAGCTTACCTTCTCAATTACATCAGTGTTCTTTTATACATGTAGTAATGATTCAGCTGTACATCTGTACAAATCAGGTATAGACATTGATCACTCTATCAGAATTATTACCATAAATTTCATCATCATTCAAAATCTTTCTAATTTACCATGAATCTGTAAAATCATAATAACAAGGGAATGCGTCTCAAGATACCTCAAATTTTTGGCAGTCATATAAAAATACATGTAGTAATTGTCAATACTAAATTTCCGGAGATTTCAGTAAGTATGTAATGTAATGAAAAAATCTTACGTAAATAAATGGACAACAAATCCCATATACCATAAATGTGCTGTTTGTGAAGGTTGTGCTATTAGATGCAATAACACACCATATTACCTGACACATCAACACCCATTTGATACCATATAAACCAAACAAAACTCATTTCAATATTATCTGAAAATGATACACTTTTAGCACATACTAATGCAGATATATCATTTAATTTACTGAAATGAGATATGTGAAGCGTATATGTGAATTCTATGTCATATCCAAATTGGGTTTTGGTGTGTGTGGTAATAATGTGTGAATAACTGCAATAACCATTTGTTTCACTTACCACATGACAACATTACATATATACATGAAGACGTCAACAACACTGGGAATAGGAATGTAGGAGAGAATATTTACAGAATGACAAAATACTCGTTGCATTTCTATATACACATCATTCACATTTGTCATGAATTTAGTGGAAAACCAACAGTAGACAAATGTACATATGTAAGCCCCAATTTTTCCAGGACTGTTATGATATCTAAGTATTTGAACAATTATATAGATAATGAACAAGCCTATATGGATTTTCTGAGTTATTTACATAAACAATTATCATTGTTCCCTAAACCAAATTGTCTTTCAATAAAATTAATTTAGACAAATTTTTTATTACCCCAATGCAATAACTGCCTTAAACATTATACTAAAAAAACTATTTCTTTTAATGGTTGTGAGTGTTAAATTACCCTATCTTTCACCAGTGAACAACAGTAAAATATGTCCGCCACCAAAATTTGTCCACACGGAATAAAGCTGCTAGGAAGATATGTCCGGACATTGACTTTACCAGTAAAATTTGTAAGAGGACATTATTTTCCGAGAAATATCTATCCTCCCGGATTCATTTTCCTAGTAATGTTTGTCCATGGACTTTAGTTTCCTAATAATATATGTCCCCTGGACATATTTATACAGGAAATTTTTATCACTTACAAATAATCTCCCAAAGTAACAATGAGTATGGAATAAGCCTATAAATTTACAATTTCCAATGAACAACCCACATGACTATATTCTGTTTTAAAATTTAAAAATTGCAATAACATTGCTTCTGTATATTCATTAAAATAAAACAGTTACTGTCCATAAAAATAGTGCCTATCACAAACTGTTAAATGCACTGGTTATTTCCCTCACGTTTAAACTTCAGAGAAATAATCTAAGTTAGTGCAGTTGACAATTTTGTAAAATCACTTATTCAAAGAGCATTAATTGTATATGAAAATATGAATTTGAAATGTATATTATCCAAATAAATATCGCAGTCATTAAGAAAAGTAAGGAAATCTGTTATTTCATGATATTAATGTCTAAAGGGCAACAACTTCCAAAAAATTGATGAATTAGGAAAAATCGGAACTTTAATATCGAGTGAAATTCACAGATACAGACATTGTCAAAACAATTTCATTAAGGGTAAAATGGGATGCCAAATATATGTCAATACCAAAAGTAGTCTTTTAAATAAATCCTATAATACCATAATTAGAATTAAATTCTTTTAGGGATATAGAAAAATATAAAAACTAAAATCAAACAAAAACAAAAATAATATTTAAATATCAATAAATAATAAATTCTGTACATGCTAATGGTGCTGGTCTACTTTTTCGGTTTCAAAATACTGACTGATTTTGATGATGCATCGCTTTCAGAATCATCAGATTTTGACCACGGAAAAGGTACTCCAGTTGGCCACTGTGTTTCTGCATCACTGTAACTAATCATAACGTTAGAACCAGTCACACACGAACTTGTGGAGAGCACATCTTGAGAGGAATCTATCTGACTATTTTCAAATAGATCTCTCTGACTATCATAATCATCATACAAGTTTTGGTTGTATGATGACTGTGATGAACTGACATAATCTGATGTAGGAGTTACTTCAGATTCCTGAAAATCGCCTAATAACTGACTATCTTCTTCAATACCTGACAAGTTAGCCAGTTCCAATTCTGTGTCTGTCAGGCTATCTGAACAATCAATTGCAGCTGATTGCAAATAGACCATTTGCCAATTCAAACGGAATTCCCGAATTTGACCTCGCGTTTTACAAACTTGGACAAAGGGAAGCAACTCTAGACCGGACAAACACGGTTAGTTTCCAACGTAAACTAACCAAAATGTAAAAATTATTTTCTCTTGACCTGTAAGGATTCCAAACTTCGACTTTGGTGAACTTTATCAAAATAATATGACCTTTTATGTGCCTGTTTGATTTGCTTTATATCCCAATAGATTTCATATACCAGAATGCTGATTTATAAGGGTTTCTTCGGTAAATGTGACAACCTGTCCGGTGTCACGTGACGTTGATTGAGTCAAAATTTTAAAGAAAGGAACCAAAGTCGGTAATTGGCAAATCACCTATTGCTTCTTTCTTCTATTGATTGAGAAGAAGGAGATAAATGCAAATCATTCTGATGCATCAGAATTAAATTGGTATTGGTTACCTGTACCCTATCCTCTGACAATGTGTCACTAAGATCATAAATTGAATCAGAAGATACCACAGAAGAGACCACACCAATTTCACTGTAATGGGGCTCACAGTAGTGACATTCACAACCACTGCAATATAATCCACTAAATGATGACAATGCTTCAGGAATCCGTGGATCAGGGGCTACATCACATCTTCCCCCACATATAAACTTATACATTATTGCATAACGAGCATTTGTAACGGCATATGGCAAATCATATGCAGATTTCCATGAACCTTCAACCCAGTGCTGTGACCTGGCCATACTCTGTAGAAAGAATAGGATAATCATGATAATAAAATGTTCATGTACTGGTCTTCTTTTTGTTGAAACTATATATATAACACACATCATTTTTTAATATTGACTATTCTTTATGTATGCAGTTCAGTTTTGATGTGATGTTTAGAAAAAATACTGTATCCTTGTTATATAAATTGGAGAACCATAAAGAATTTGCAGTTCCAAAGTTGGCACTCTAAGGGATGAAGTTCGGAAAAAAGTTTACCATATCTTGAAAAGCAACACTAATTAAGGTGTCTTAAACTCAGTCCATCCATCCTGGGCATGTGATGAAAATTTGAATTTACCATTAAAATGTTGTTAAAATGATTTGGAATATTTTATTGATAACAGATAAAATGAAATTAGCAATATTTATGCTGCTAGCTTACAAAATATGTCATTTTTTGAAAAAGTCTTATCTTATTAAGGGGAGATAATTCTAAAGAAATACTAACTGAAAAACCGCATTTTCGCAATTTCATAAAAAATATGGAGGGTGACCCCTATTTTTTATTTCAATTTTCCAAAGAGATTTCTTTAACATACTTTGTACTACATTTTCAACAAAATCTATCTTTTTATTCCTACACAATTTTCTTGAATTGTATTTTCTCCCTATTTAGACTATTAGAAATGTCAAAATCTTTCCATTTTCAGAAGCTTCTCAGGGAAAAAGGAGTTCCCTCTGTACTACCTTAAAAGTGTTTACCATATTTTGAATTTCACAATTTTTTTTCTGGTAGGGAGGTAAAAACAGACACCTGAAATTAAATTTTAGACCTTAGTCATGTTAGCATTATTTCTTACCTTGAACTTAAGATATAGTGTTAAAGAAACTGTTGTACAGGATGTATAACATGTATAAGAACACTCAGCAGGTAATTAATCTGCAAATATAAATAAATATACTGATAATTAATAATATATTCAAACACTTAAGTTTTCTCTAGAGACAAATAAAGGGCTACGCCGAGCGCAGCATGATACGACCGCAGAATGTCAACCACTGAAATGTGAACAAGTGTAATTGAAAATGAGTGTGGACATACTAAAGAGCTTGAAGTAAACAAAAATATTATTTTTGAGATTTGCCCCTTTGGGCCCTATTTATCCCATTAACGGTACAAAATCCATAGGCATTCTACTGATTCGAAATTTATACAGGAGCACAATGTAAGAAACCCCAGCAAATTCCAATCCGATCAATAAGAATTCTGCAACTAAAAATATCACATATATAAAAACAAGTGATGACCCTAAAAGATGTCTCGCCCGTCCCTGCTGGCCTCTAAATTGATGTGAAATCTAAGTGAACTAATCAGAAAAGTGAACATGCTCACTACACCGTGAAATTTAGGTCAAGGACAAAAGTCACCTGCCAGACTGTCATGTACTACCCAAGACCAACCTACATACCAAATATTATCAACCTACCACTTCTAGTTATTGAGAAATGGACTTAAGCAGAAAAACTTAACGTGGCCACTAGACCGTGAAATTGAGGTCAAGGACAAAAGTCACCTGCCAGACTGACATGTATTACCCAAGACCAACCTGTATACCAAATATTATCAACCTACCAGTTCTAGTTATTGAGAAATGGACTTAAGCAGAAAAACTGAACGTGGCCACTAGACCGTGAAATTGAGGTCAAGGTCACATAACATTATGTCCGTCAGGTAGCACTTGATTAGTACTACCACTGGACCAAATATGATGTTCCTACATGAAAGGGTTTTGAAAATATCCTGCATTTAGTAAAAGTTAACGCCGTCGCCGTCGTCATACTTTGCACGCATATGTCTCGCTTTCGCGACTTTCGTTGCGGGCCAGACAACAAGAATTTTCACCTTTTTTGTCCCCCTTTCTTTCAAAGGGGAGGTTAAACAAGAACCGAAACCTATCCCAGTTTTCCTTTGACCCTAAATTAGCCTCTAACCAATTTTCAAGCAATTCCATATGTATTAGTTGCATTTAAGAAATGTTTTAAAAAAAACTTTGTCTTAGGGTTAACCTGATTGTTTGAATGTGCTGACGCCAACGACAGAATTAAGATCACTATGTCTCACTTCCGCAAATATTAGTTGCAAGCAAAACGATAATGGGGGGACATCAATAAACAAATGTAATCCCTCCATTCCTTTTGTGCCAATGAATATTGTGTTAAACTTTCATTAGGATTGGGTAACCAGAACTTAAGTTATCGCAGAAAAATTAATTGCAAACAGATACTGGCGATGACGTCCACAGGCCTGATGACTGAATTATTTAAGTGTTACAACTAAGAATTGTTTTCGAGTCGTATAAAAGTTTAATGTTCTGAACCAATTTTCGAATAATTACTACCCTATTTTTTTTTTAATTATATATAAATATTTTTATTGAAATTTAACAGTCAATATCTTCATAATGTTAACCCAATTAAAATTAACATATTATTATTTCCAAAAAATTTGTGTTTGGCCTTAGGCATTTATTGATACAAGTTAAACATGTTAAAAAATTAAATACCCATGATGTGAAAACAATTCTGTGACCACAATTAATATCTTGGTCATGTGGTCATACATGTCATCACATATTCAAGGAACTGGGATTACATCTAGATCTGATTTTTTTATAAGCAGTGGAAGCATGTAACCATGAAGGAATAATAAAAAATAATGAGGTAATTACATTGTACATGTAGATTTGTATTTTCTCAAAATTTTTAACTTTGAATACATTACAATCCATCCAGTAAAATCCACCAAATCTGTGACATATATAAGTCCCCTCAGAATATTTGTTGCAATGAAAAAACATTATATAATATTTCTTCCATTTGAATAAGATATTACAATGTTTTTTTCCTATTACAAAAACTGCATATATTTGTTCGCAAAGAAGGTCACATAATATGACAATGTTTATAATATATGTTCCAATGAAACTTTTGTCAAGTGAAACCAATCACATGTATCCTTGGTTGAACAAATATATGTTTTCAAGGACCCCCCCCCCCCCCCAGTTTCCACAAAACATATCTTGGTTCACTACCAATTTCATAACAATCAGTCGAAACAGAATAAATAACTCAATTTTCTTTATACTGCTCTTTAATGGTAAATAAATTTATGAATAAATGATGCAGATTCTGTGAAACACATTAAACTTTTTAACAACAAACTATAATTCAAGGGAGATAATCCGAGTAATAAAACACCCCCCTTTTTACAAAATAATGATTTTGGGGCAAAATGGTCCTTTGTCAAATATAACCAAATATGTATCTCTTTTCAGTGGGTATAGCCATATTTATTTTTTAATAGGGGGTTGTTGGGGGGGCTGTGTATACATTAGATTTCGGCAATGTTCTACTTTTGACCTTCCGAGGATCATGTGCATTTCAACTCAATTTTTCTTTGAATGAAACAGCTGCATTCATAATTTAGATAAAAAACGACATCTTCTAAGTAAAAGTTATCAATCCCCATTCATTTACCTGGCAACAGTTCGCCTATGATATATATTTTTTGGGGTTTAAACTTAGTCTGTCAGTGCTAGAAATCTTCAATTTCCGGACAACCGGATTTATGCACGTTTTTTTGGTGAATCGAGTTATCGCCCGTTGACCAACCCTAGCGGCAGAAGTGAAGGCTATATTATCAAAATGCTGGTCAATCCGGAAGTACTTCATGATCATTTGAGCGTTTTAAAACTCAGATGTTGTCAATATTGACAGTTATATTGAAAGTGAAAGTCGCATGTTTTTATATACGTACTACTTTTGACTTTGTCAGCAGCTGAATAGTCATTAAGTATGCAACCCCTATTATTATTTCGGGGATGTTCTTATTATTTTTAAACATGGGAGGGCTTAGGGTTGTTTGAAATCTCAGTGATCAATTTGAAAATAACTTCATGTGTCATGAATTCAACCGATTTTACTTCGTCTTTATTACGTAAGCATTCATAATATACTGGCTTTTTTCAAATCCGAACTCAGTCGGGCATATGGTAAACTGTTTACCAACGCCGGAGACGGAAAATGAAAAGGGTTGTAATCCGGAGTAATTTTTTTCGCATTTTACCTGGATTTATTTTAAACTACTCACTTTGGAGCAAAATAGCCCGAAAAGCTGTGTGTAATTCGGCACCGGCATCCCAACACATAATCCTTAGTCAAAGTTTGCTTAATGGTGGTCATGGTGATATGTTTGTTTATATTGACTATATAGTTTCTCGGTCAGGTCCGGTTTTGGTGTCGAACAACAAGCACCTGCCATGATTGTCCAAAATCGTATTCAAAATCAGTATAATAATCTCGAAATTATGAGGTATTTTGGCGTTTCATGCAAAAAAGGGTATCTGATATCACTTTCTAGACAAATGGATACAACATTTTTAGAAATAAAAAAGATTAAATGCAGCTCATATTAATTAAATTCAAAAATTTCCACCAATGAATGTCAAAATGAAAAAGGAAGGAAACGGGATAAATGTCAAGGACACAACATCCCATATCCAGGTTAAAACGACCCAAAACAAAGCATCTAGTAGTCACCGTACGGTCTGCAACACAGTGAGGAACCTCGCACCATATAGCAAGCCCTAAATGGCCCCAAAACGGTAAAAAAGTGAATAAATCAATGGAAACAAACCACATCCAACAAACGTTTTTAGTTTAAATTATAAAAGGACTGTATATCGGACGTTTCATTTTGATAAAAAAAAATCTCGACATTGCAAAATAGGAAAATGAAGCCATGATTCATAATTACCAAGACAGAGGTGCGTTGCTCTTCGTACGTCAGATATGTATATGTTATCTGGATTTTGACATCTGTATATCGTAAAATATCATCCCGTGAGCGCAGTGAACGAGCCCAAAGCTTCATATTCTGGCGAGCGGGATGATATTTTACAATATTCCAGCTTTCAAAATTCAGATAACTTGTTTATCGTCTTTTATTCCTTCTTTCTATACAGTAGTTTTTTAGGTTTTGTGTCATATACCCCAAGGTTTAGCGTGAAATGAGATTCATTTCTTTTTTTTTTACACAATGAGAAATGCTTTTTAGTTATTTTATGAATGCATAATTTTTTTTGTCGGCTTACGTTATTAAATTTAGAAATGTTTCGATCGAACCATTTTAGTAAATCGAAATAAAGTCGGTATTTCACTCCGGAACCTCGCCATTGTTTGCATTCATCTTCCAGTTCCTATGCACTTTTATGGGGGGCTCTTTTATGCCGTTACAATGTAAACAAAATGGAGGCTCTGCTGAAATTATCAGCGACATAGTTTCCGTAGTTTTTCGAACGTCTCCTTTGTATTTTTGTGTATCGGTGACGGTAATTTGTTGACAAAATTGAAAACAGAAAATGTAAAAGATTCTTTTTTCTAATTAAGATTTATTTCTTGCGAAACGGATAAAATGGATATCGCTTGTCAAACGTTAGGAAAACTCCTGTGATAACTCCAGGTCAACCTCTTGATAAGTTCGGGTCAACTGGATATAACTTTTGCGGAAGTGCTCTACAGGCTGAGATAGGCGCAGGGAAAGACGATAAAATCATATCCGCGGCATAGTTAACTCGGCATAAAAATGACAATGATTTTTTCAGTGGTTATCTGAAGTATTGAGGGAACTTCTCTTGCCGGTGAGGAAGAGGTGTTTCTCTCACGGAAGAAGAGAAATGCTCCTGTTTCGAGCCCTCTTCTCCATGTTTGTTTTTAAACCTCTTTTGTATTTTATTTATAAGCCTAAATAAAGTAGGTCTGTAATTCATGAGTCCTTCATAATCAATTATATTTAAATGGCTTAAATAACAAGCAGATAAAATTAATAAACATATTTTGAGTTGTTATAACCCCCCTTCGGGTCGTTGTCTCTTTGACACATTCCCCATTTCCCTTCTTTTTTCTATTTGATTTAATTACTAGGTGTCGTGGTACAATTCTACAAAATAGACATAACATATGTGTTATGGTCTCATGTTCATTTACTCCATATCCTTTCGTAAAATAACAGTTACTTCTCGTCAAAATTTGATCATATTTGGAAAAACTAGACTAAAATGAGATAATAACCAGGAAAATGGCTTCAATAATACAATTCAGCTTGTTTTCGTCTTATTATTTTCAGGCATTTGAAGAGATCACAAAGTGGATTGCTTTAGTAGAAGCTCTTGGAATTGTGACATTGAATTTTATTCTGATTCTGTTGTTATCTAAACAAAATAAACGAAGCCGTATGACATTTTTTGTGTGTCATCTAGCCTTCACAGGTATAGTTACTGATTTAGGTGTAACACAACTACTTTTGATTTGTAAAGATTTTTTTCGACTCTGAACTTAAAGATGTTTGCTTGTCAATTTTAAAATACATAATGGTTTTAGATAAATTTAATGTGTTGACAGAATATTGCACATGAAATAATCTAAGGGAAAAATAGGTTTATATATTACCGTTTTTGAGTTACGAGTATCTAAACTGAAATATCTCAATTTTTCATATTTTCAACATATTAATCCGATGAACGAATTTTATGAAAAAAAGGTAAATTGATCAAAAACAGATGATTTAAAAAATGTGAAAGAAATAAAAGATCATGGTCAGCAAGCTTCTTTAGTTTTCCTTTATCAAAGCACGAGGTGTTTAATATATAATGAAATAGATACAAACATTACATTTCAAGCTTTATGTTTACAATTCTTCCGGTTGTTCTAAAACCAAGCTTTCAACAGACAAACGGGATTCCCATTGGAAAACTGCGCGCCACTTTTACCTGATCCCTTTCTTTTCTCCTATGAGGCCAAGTTTTTTCATGGGCTGACACACACACAAAAAAAAACCAAAAACATTTAGCACAGTCCTTTTATTTCAGCTTCCGCTATATAGACGATGTACTTTCTCTTAATAAAACAAAATCCATTGAATATTTAGACAGACCTATCCCAATGAGCTTGAAATTAAAGAGACTACTAATACATTTACCTCAGCTTGTACTTAGATCTTTTGATATACATTGAAGAAGATTGACGTTTGAAATCTAAGCTTTATGACAGACGTGATGATTTTAACTTCTCAATTGTGAACTTTTCCTTTCTGAGCAGCAATATACCTACCTCCCAGCCTATGGAGTGTACATTTCATAGTTGATTCGTTACTGTCAAACATGTAGTTTATACATAGTTTTTTAGTAGAGCAAAAACACTGTCCCAAAAGCTGCTATTTCTGGGATTTGTTCAGCCTTTGTTACTTTCAACCCTTCTGAAACTCTATGGTAGTCATCATGACATCATTAACTGATATGACGTGTCGTTGTCCAAAATTAAAACGGACATTTAATTTTCAGCTAGGTTTCACGTCTTCACGACTTTACGCTTCACGCTAAGCAGAGCAGGAATTGCTTACTCTTCCGAAGCACCTAATGTCACTCCGGTTTTCATGGGCGTTCACACAATGATTGCTTTAATTCTCAATGTCGTCTATATATTTCCGTGCCTTGTAGCTGTCCCGCGTCCTTTTTGTGTTTGTCTCTGTTGCCGTTTTCGCCATATCTTCGGACTTTGATTTTTATTATCATCACTTCTATTGTTCATTCGGTATTCTACTGCCACACGTACGGCTATGAATACATGTATCCACCATTATTATGGTAAAATATGTCGGTAACTTTGTTTAATTTCCCCCTTTTTGATGTCTATTCGCCATTCAAGCAGTTAACATGACAGCCAAGCAGCACTACATGTTTTCCCATGATAGATGTCTGAATAATTCCTTACGAGACGTAAATAACAACAAAACAATCAGTCTGTATCACAGTTATCCAAAGTTATATTACGTAAACTGTTATAAAATAGATTCTGATTAATGCATACTAAGTATTACGAAGACAATGCAATTGAGACAGAGTGAAATCGCAATCAGAGAAACGAGACGAAACCAAAGCAAAACACACGAATTAGTTCCAAAGAATACTCTCTGATAGAATTATGCGGTGACTAATATAGAAAGTTTTTATAGTAACAAAATATACAGAAATACCAATACCAATTATATTCAATTTAGTATGGTCATTGCGCATTTCATCCGTGGTCTCTATATGCATTGCCAGTTTTAATATTGGTTTCACTTCATTGTAAAATTTAATCGAACAGTATCACTAAATTCAAACGACGGTTATTTTGAATGTTATTTCATGTATACAGGTTCTTTGTATTTTGTGAAATTGTGTTTAAAACAAATTAATAGTTAAAATTAGCAATGTAAATTTGATATGTTATGGTCAATTTACAAACCCAATACTGTTGTCCACCTAGTCAAAAATTTTTACTTACTAGTTACTTTTTGTGCCTTCATTTGACGCTTAAATTGTCTAAATTATACTTAAATGTTTTACAAAAATCGGATGCTTTGTTTATGGTATTCTATGGTAGATATAAACTATTTCGCGGCAAAGTCGATAACACATTTAAAAGTACGGTTGGTTTTGACTTCGGACAGACCCTTTCCAATTGTAACGTCATAACGTTGCCAGTATTTCATCCCATTTGTCGTGCATTTGGTCCCTTTTATCTGTAAAAGAATCCGATACACCGAAGGGTAAAATTTCTACTCGGACGAAGTTTGCTGAGTTCGAGAGGATTGAAATCTTATCCGAGGATGTCTGAGATTGTCTTGTCTCGCTCTTCGACTAGTCTTTGATTTTATTTCCTATTGTATTATCTGATAGATATACCAAATTCCACACCGAAATGTCGTCTAATTTGTCTGTTTCCACAAAGATCTACACCCTTTTTAATTTCATAAATTTAGAAAGAACACTCGAAGGCACATCATTTTAAAGATTTTTCAAAAGGTATAATATTATATGCAGACAAATGCACCTATGATTACTTTGTTTATGAAAATATAACAAACCCTAATTTTCAAAACATAACTCCATATGTTATTTGCCGTAAGACCGTACGGGATTTTTTTGTGTGTCTTGAACTAGTGCAAGACAATAGAATCGAACACTATTGAAAAAAAGTATTGTGGTGTCCAGACTCGAAAGTGAGAAAACATGTATGTTGGAACTTCAGAAAGCTTTCATTAATTACATGGTGAAATATACACTAATCCGTTTTTCTCTTTATTCAGATCATAAAATAGCTAAAAAATGTAATTTTATTTAGCTATCAAATACAGCTCTTCCTTTTTGAAATGATTTACGAATGATTTTATTGAAAGTTTAGAAAAAAAAATGACAACAGAAGAGCAACTTCGGACTCTGGGATAAATTTCTATTTGGTAGAAAGGGGTATTTTAATGTGAAGGATCTTCACAAAATTTAGTGAATTAAAGAAAAAGTGATTTACTTAAATTTTAGCCTAAAAACAATCTGCAATGTCTAAATATACAATTTAGATATTGTTGTATATGTAGTGTTTGCTTTCGTGGTTGTGTTGTTACTATTGCCTTGTCTCTGGACTTTGATTTATGTAATCTTGTTCCTTCGGTATGCTACTGGCGTTATGCAAAAGACATGATCAAAACATTATCAAATTAGATAACGTCTGTACTTAGTTATTTATGTATAAACGTCAGATTTTAATTTTTATTTTCAGATTTGTGCGTGGGATTATTCTATGTTTTACCGGAATGTATATTTGATAGATTTCTAAACAATTGGGAGAGATTTTCCTGTCTAGTTCTGTACGGATATTGTGCTAATCTAACAATATACGCATCAACATTTGTTATTGTGGCTTTGAGTATTGACAGATTATTTGTAATAGTAAGACCATTGTCTTCATCAACAAAAGGGAAACAATACCGATATGGCTTGGTTTTTGTTGCGTGGGTACTAGCTTTCTTGCTTGCTGTACCTTACGGTTTACATATAAAATATGTTCCTACACCAAAGGGAAATTTGTGCCTTCATGTTTTCCCAAACCAAGCAGTAAGTATCGTACTGTAGCTGGTATATATGTTCCAGACCATACGCGTATTTGGACCGTATGTGTACGGTCCGGACCGTATGCGTGTACTCTAACGGTCCGGCCGTACGTGGTAAAGTATTATGGGGTTTATAGCAATTTTACCGCACAGAATTGCCAAGAGCCAAAGTCAAAGAAGCAAATAGACAAAGCATGTGTAACAAAACCATTGGAAAATTGTAGTTCGCAATGGTCCTAACTTGGTACAGGAATGTCAAAATAAATGATAGGTTAAACTTGTTTTATGGTGCGTCAAACCACCCCTTCCATTGTGGTAGTGTCCGATTTAAACTCAACAGCAATAGGTATTGGAAGGTTGTGAGAACTGAACT
>MJUU01004488.1:89510-101098 GCA_002080025.1 Modiolus philippinarum | reverse complement strand
TAAACTTTGCTTCTAGAATTTAGTTGTTTAGTGGTAGGGTGTTCATATTTGGTATGTGACGTTCTTTTAATGAGAGCTTTCTAATGGTACCATATTTGTAGACATTTTGACCTTGACCTTGGCCTGAGGGCAATTTTTTAAAAACTTTAACTTTGCTTCTAGAATAAAGTTGATTAATGATATGGTGTTTATATTTGATATGTGACTTTTTTGTGAAGAAAGCTTTCTATTACTTTCAAATTTATTGTGCATTGAGGTTACTGGAATCCCCGGCGAGCTATGCTGTCTTCTGACAACTCTTGTTATAAAAAAAAAACTGTAACAGATAGAGGTCAATAAAACTGCAAAAATGCTCAGCATATCAAGATCTACACATCTAGAAATTTTGAAAAAATCTAAATACGTATAGTGGAGTTATTGCCCTTTATTCGTCAATTTTTTTGGGGTAACTTTATACATTTTGCCTTGTATTTCAATAAAGATTTGAGACAGAGGTTAAGATTTAAAGCAGAAATGTTAAGTATGTCAAGAACTACATTTTATCTTCCTGGTTGAAGTTGTGGACCTCATCCATGATGGCTGCCAGTGGGGAACTTAGTTTAACATTGGACCCTATGGGAAAACTCATTCAAAGATTTTCTCCTCTTAGACTACTTGGCCAATTAGAACACAACTTGGTCACAACTGTCCTTAGTTGGTCACCTTTGAAAAATTTGTTTGGCAAGTTCCCATCAGATCCAAGATGGCTGCCAGCTGACAACATAGTTCAACATTGGACCCTATGGGAAAACATTCACTCCTTTGAGAGGACTTGGCCAATTGGAACCATACTTGGTCACAATTGTCCTTAGTTGATCCCTTTTGAAAAATGTGTTCGGCAAGTTCCCATCAGATCCAAGATGGCCGCCAGCAGACAACATCAACATTGGACCCTATTGGAAAACACATTCAAAGATCTTCTCCTCTGAGACTACTTGTCCAATTGAAACCATACTTGGTCACAATTGTCCTTATAAGTATGAGTACTACCCGAAGCATCAACAATTATGTGTCCATGACCTACATTTCATTGTTGAGTGACCTTGGTTAAATTTTGCATTTAGATCCATTTTTCATCACTATACTTGATATCTTTATGATATGGCATTAAGATATTCATCTTAATGGGTACTATATAAATCACAAACAATCAGGTGTCCATAACCTACATTTCACACTAGAGTAACTTTTGATAAGTTTTGTGTTTATGTCCATTGCTCAGCAATAAAACATGATATCTTCATAATATTGCCTCATAGCATTCCCGTTCACCCTTATGAGTATTCCTTAAGCCCAAACAATTGGGTGTACATTTCATTTTATTACCTACATTGCATGCTTCATCCTGTTTTACCAACTATGCATTATATCCTTATAATGTTTCATTATTAAGTACTTTACATTGGTTCCATGAGGGACTTGGGTTAAATTGGTCGAAAGTTCATTTATGTACAAATAATGTGTATGCGGGGCATCCGTATCTATAGACACATTCTCTAGTTTATATAGATTTTGTTTTGTTATATAGATTTTGTTTTGTCACAAACAATCTTAATGGTTATTGAGTAATGGGCTGTACCTTATTTTGTTACAGATTATGAGATTTAGTATTCAGTAATTTTGTGTTGATGTGAAATTTTTTTGTTACAGATTATGCAATAGGTTCTTCTGTAACTTGCTGTTGATGAGATTTTGTTTTGTTACAGATAATATGATTGGTTATTCAGAAATCTGTTGTTGATGTAGGTTTTGTTTTGTTACAGATAATGTGATTGGTTATTCAGTAATGGGATGTATCATATTTTTATTACTGATATTGACAACAACAATGTGCTGTATATATCACCGACAAAGACTACAGTACAGATATATGGAACTTCCTACAGATTTGACAGAAACTGCAAGTTAATAGGAATGTGTGTAGAGTATCCAATGTCTGTAGAGTATCCAACCTCCACACATTTGATGTAATTATATTTGATTTAGTTCATATAAATGTCCTGTCATATCATTGGTTAAGAAGTATATATGCGAAGTTAGTCATAGAACTATTAAAGTATGAAAGGTGTTACCCTCTGTTTGCTGATACATAAACAATGTTACTCATTTAAACAGTGACATTGCTCTTGCATCAGTGATCAAAGGGTAACATTGTTTATGCATCAGTGAGCAAAGGGTAACATTGTTTATGCATCAGTGAGCAAAGGGTAACATTGTTTATGCCGCAGTGAGAAAAGGGCAACATTGTTCATGGTTCATTGATTTTGTTTATTGATTGTCATTGAACAACTTTCAGTTTTAATAAAATGAAAAAACACAAAGGGGAGAGGTTGACAGGGCAGATTGCTACCCTCTCATCTAAATGTTATTTAGTTGTTATTCATATAACCAGGAAATGTGTCATAATGGAAATAACATATACTCTTATGCAGCCATTTTGTAACATTTACTATGAATGGATTGACTATTTCTTGGGATAAATATATGGCTGGCAGCAATAGAATTTTACAGCCTAATATTTTACAAAATTTGTTTTAGCTTAGTTATAATTGTGTTATATTTTAAAATTGTTGGTGGTAAATCTTAGAATTTTACTGTTGCAAATATCTGTTTTTCTTTGATTAGAATATTGCCTGAAAACTCAATATGTTCTATTAAAACTGCACCCTATGACCTCAGATCTGAAAATACAATTAGCTTTCCAAAATAAGGAAATATATTGTGAAAATGTATGAAAATGAAATCCAAAAAAATATAAATGACAAATTTGGTTTGAACAAATCTTACTGAACTTCAGCACATGAATATTTTAGTGGAGTATTTCATTTTTATAAATCATTATTATAAATCTGTGATTAAAATAGTATCACCAAAGATTATTGTGAATGCCTAGCTTTACCTCCATTTAAACTTACTCAATATATATAGTATTATATCCTTCAAAAAATAAGGGCTGTCTAGTTCATATCCTATTGTGCAAATTTTGTATGGTTGTTAAGTTATTTTTTGTCATGTGACCCAAAGAAATGCAATATACTTAGCCTTGTTATGGGAGTTTCTGTGATTTAATGTGATTTTCAAGTTAAATTAATGCTGAATTGCCACCAGTGAAAATAAAATTTCTTGTCACTCTAGATGGGACATGACAGTTTCATCATCAAAGATTTTGTTGAGCAATCATCTTGACACATTATCAAGAAAAAATAATCTGCATGAAGGTGCACATAGAATCTCTGTAAATGATTATTGTAAAAATTTAATTGGTTAAATGCAAACAAACAAACAAATGAATGTTTTATTGTTAATCAAGATGCCCCAGGAGGAGCTGAACAATCAATATTAATTTAGATACAATGATTTCAATAATTACAGTGATTATCTTTCTAATACACAAATTATATCATAATATTTTTGTGTTTATATCATTATATATGGGTAAGGTGAAGCCATAGAACAAACACAATGACATGATGCATAACTAAAAGACACTGATGAATATAAATAATTGACACTCATGTCAAATATTTTTTTCTGTTCTGATGGGGAAGTTAAATTGTCTCACTACTTTCGGTCTTAGTTGACATGGGTAGGAAGGTGTAACAATTCAGGTTTGCTGCATGTTTTGATGATGACATACATGTTCTTTCTGACAAGGGTTTTTTAATATTCAAAAAAATTATTATATTTTTCATAATTGTTAAATGTTCAGTTCAGAGTAAATTTTTTGTTATGGACTTCCGTCCAGGCATCTTTGAGAAAATAGCCGTACAAAAATAGGTGAAAGTCAAAGAAAGAAACAATAATGAAAAAAAAGCAATAAATAAGTACAGACATTGAACAATATATGTAGTCCTGACTCATCTATGACTGACTATGAATGAGAAAAATTTTTACAGGGTGTAAGCCATTTCAAATCTGTCTAAATTCTTGTTTACCAATACTTTGATACTCAACTACAAATATAAACCTCTTTGATGTTTTAATATACCCTTTATTTGTGTCCATCTTATTACTATGTCAACCTCCTTATTGTGTCCATCTTATTACTCTGTCCAAATTCATTTTAAATTACACTTGTTCAATTTTCAGTGGTCTACATGCTGCAATGGTATCATGCTGTGCTGGGCATAGCCCTTTATTTTGTCAAAGTTTTCTTGGCTTGTATAAACCATTTCAAGTCTGTGTATATTCTTATTTGCCAATACTTTAATGTTCAACTACATATATTACCCTCTTTGATGTTTAACTATAAGTAAACCCTCTTTTGATGACATTTTTGTCATAGTTTTCTTGGCCTATATATGTATAATTTACTGTGAAGGTACTTTTATTCGTGGTCATCAATTTTCGTGGTTCGCATAAATATGACTATTCCATGGTACCTAAATTTGTGGTTTCAAATTCTATGCAATAAAACTCTAGGAAAAATGCATTTATTTGAGAACTTTAATTTCTTGCTTTTTGCAAACCACAAAATCGTTGAAAATTCGAACCCCTCATATTTGGTTTGATAAAAGATGTAATATGCCATTTTCCATTCTATTATGCTTCTGTTTTCTTTTTAACCACATTTTCCTTTTGTTTCTCTAAGGGGGTGGTAAAGGGGGGTCCACAACACGAAAGAACGTGCTTAAAAATTGCCGAAAACGAAACGCGAGTGATAAAAATGGCCAATCACGAAACACGGAAAATTACTGGTCGTAGTTCGCCGAAAACTTGAGAAGCTATCATGATTTATTGTAATTCATGCATCTTCTCTAAAGTTTTTTACCCGAAGACTCTTAAATCAATGAAATTCTATGAAATTTGGCTCTGTATAATACTTTCTGGTACCGTTACCATTCTAATTGATTTATTTTACAGAAAAATGAACACGCATGAAATATAAAATATTCAAAACGAATCACGAGCTCAAAATATGGACAAAAACGAGGTACGTGAAATAATGCCAACACGAAAACACGAGGAATAAAAACACCAAACACAAAAACACGAATTTATAAAACCCCAAAAACGTTGCACGAAAATAACCCTTTACCACCCTCTTCTAAGAGGTAAAATTGTAGTAAATTGTAATCAAATTTTGTGTTAAAAATGAAATGATAATTATTTCTCAAAGCAGCTTTGAAGTTGTGATGAAAACATGTATGATACAATGTATAATATACATAATTGTATTAATATTGTGGAAGGTTGATGTGTTGTATTTTATTTCAATTTTTAATTGTAATACTCATAAAGCAATAAGTGCTATTTCATTAAAGCCTATACGGAACCCAAGAAAGGTACTTTAAATTTACTGCTATAGGTGGGTATTTCAGGAGTTTAATGTTGGGATTCTTAACATTGTGAATCTTCATTCGCTACTGTTGTCCACATTTCTAAGTGCCTTCTGTAAGTTCCATGTATGTTTGAATGGAACAGTGCTAATTTACATTCCATGTCAAAGTTACATATTAATATAGTATTTTATTTCTTGTGTAACAGTTCTAATTTACATTCCATTGATAGTTATATATTTATATACTATTTTCTTTTTAGTGTACTGTATGCATTGTTAGGTCTTTAAAGACTATTTTACCAAAGTTGATACTTTGTTTATAGTAAGGTGTTGGTATATACATGTATTGTAATTGTGGTTTCTGGAAGTTTTTATTTTGTTTTAGTAACCAGTAAAATAAATAAAGTTTATTGCAAAGCAATATTTTTATAAATGTGGGAAATGTATAGCTTACTATATATAGAGTTAACGATGTATACAAAAAATGAACAAACAATATAGATCTGTACATCTAAAGTGAGTATGTATATACTTTATAGTTTGAATAACTCTTATAATGGAATAATTGTTTAACATCATTGTCTGAAATTAATTAATTAATTAATTAATTGTCTGAAATTTACACTACATGTGCTACAGAATTGTTACAGTAGGATAAATAGCAGTATTCACTGTGTGACGTCATAATGTTTTGAACAATTTCATGGCCTCTTGGATCAGAAAATACGCTTTTGGGCTGACCTGGAATCACAAATATAGTCTCTGTGAATATTGGTTTACAGGTCAGTAATAAAAGAGTATTGACTTCTGCAAAGGGCCATATTTGTATAATAGCAACTGTAAATTACTTATGTAGTGCAATATTTTTCCATAATTTGTATGATCTCATTTGTTTTATGAAACATGTTCTGTGAAAACAGAATGTTTCAGGGATGAATTAAAGTCTAAATTTGATGGCTAAAACACCCAAGGGACCTATGAAAACAGTTTGAGGCAGAGTAGTGTTTGAGCTATCGAGGTCGAACTATGTTTAAACTAGAAAAAGGGTTTTAGTCATCCATGGTGTTAAAAGATATTGCAGCTTGAACCATAGAAGTTCAAATGTACATGTATTTAGAAGGAACCTGATGGGGGAATAAATGGAGATGAACATAAAAACGAATTTGATGGGGATTCATACTTTTAATGAGATTGTTTTGGGAAAGCTTACACTATTTTTGGTACATTTGTTTTTATTTTAAGGCCAAACCAATTGAATTCTGTGTTTGGCGTCAATTTTATTTTTGAAATGAAGAAGAGTATGAGGCAAACAAATAAATAACAAAACAAAAAACAAGGGAAGAACTCTTGAAAATAACACACTTTAATGTGACAAATTTTCATCAAAAGTTTTCAAAATTCAATTGAATCATGTTTATATGATATGTTTTCAATATTGCTCATTTTTCATCATTTCAGTTTATGTCAGTCCTTTTGAATTTTTCTATTGGGTATACATACTAGTTGTCTCCTTAAGGTAGATAGACAGTAATATTCAAATCCATGAGATTTTGTTGTAAGTCGGCATAATTGAAGGACTTATCCTACTTAACTGAAATCTGTAATAAAAACTATGGGTCACCATGCTTGCTTTTTCAAGAATTGAGATCGAAGTTTGCTCATTTTTAGCCATTTTTTCGCCTAAATTTACAAAGAATGCACAGGGAAAATATGGAAAGATAATCTTTAGCTTAATAGAAATGAACTTTTTATCCATGAGAATTTGATGTATTTTTGTGATAAGATAGTTTCTGATGTAATTTATTGGTAACAATAAAAAAATGTATATGTCACCATGCTTTTAACGGAGATATTTTACAAAGATTCCGGATTAAAAATTATTTACGGGAAAAGGGAGTTAATTCGCGGCAAAGTAAACGAAATATGACGTTTCACATCTGTCATTCAATTATGACGTCACAAAGGAAAAGCCGTCAAATTACTGTTCCTGCCCAAATATCAAACCTACCCCGTATTCGACTCTTTATTTTTCTAATGCGCGATTGTATTGCGCAGTGCAACAGTGTCGATCTACCTTAATTGGTCACTAAACTACTATTTTAATTGCAAAAAAACAAAAAATATCCTATTATTGTTTTGTTAAAAAATCACATTTTCAATGCACATGCTGATGCCAAACTTAGAAATAACTTGTCTTGGCCTAATCAGTAAAACTGAAAAAAAAATCATTTATGAAGTGTTCATTTGGTTAAGTTCTGGGACAAAAATAGTGGGTATACAAAATATAATAACATATTATCAGTGGCATTTTCTGGGATCTCTTGCAGAATTGTTCCAGGGATGAAATGTCATTTTTGAGGACTGGAATATATGTGATTTTTTATCATTTGATGAAGTCTCTTATAAACTTTATTTTTCAGTATTTAATTTTTAAACATCGGATAAACACGAATAAAGCAAAAATTATAAATACCTGCCAATGTAACCAATTATATGGTAAATACTGATGAATTGATTTCATATGTGTAAAGCTATTGTCAGTCAAGTGATTCAGAGTTAAAAATAAGAATTTTATTGTACATATTATGTCCTCTCTAATGTATATACAGTACTTCCTCATTATACGGCCTCTCTTAATTGGTGGTCCCTCACTTATCCCCCCTGATTTTCAAGATCCCCTTTCGAAAAAGTAACATTGGTTCTATGTAATTTATTTCCTCGATATATATGGCCACCCTCACATACCCTCACATACCACCAAAATTTTACCTGGTCCAAAAGGTGGCAATGCACTGTACAGTTATTGATTTGAAAGACTGTACCTCTATTTATTCATCGTGGTCAAAGTTTTTAAAGTACTGCTGTTCCATTATACACAACAGTTGAACCTGGTCATGTTGAAATGAAAAGAAGAATCTTTATTCAGATTCAAATGAAGAATATTGTATGATTGAAGGGATTGAATTATAACAATGATTTCTTTGTTGAATTGCTTTTATCTACCCCTGTCAACACTTTACATAAGTAAAGCTGTCAGAAACAACATGTTGGTCTGACACAGAACAAAAATGCTTTTAACAGTATACAATTAATAAGATGATGAGACAAGCCACAAATGGATGGTAAAAGATAATTGATAGAAAAAAGATTAAGTTGAAATCTAAAGATTATTAAATAGTTTCATCATTATAGATGACAATGTTTATATTCTGGCAAGATGTACCATTCACTTGATTTACAATGTTTTTCATGTGAAACATAAAACTTTGAAACTCAGCTCCATGCATATCATTCGGCTTTGTGTTTTCATTTAGAACACACTTTCAATAATAATTCCAAATTTTGCTTAAGACTGGATCCTACAGGGATCTCTTCTGAGCATGATTAGTGTAGGAAATAAAACTGACTTAGATTGTGTGAAATTTTTATCTATTGCTCTCCAGTAAAGCAGATGTGTAAGCATTGTTAAGAAACATTTTATCATATCAGTGATACAGGCTGATTCTGATCTTCTAGTAATTTGAATGCAGCACTACCAGGTTCAACTTGTGAATATTGAGTAGTGATGAGTAATTTATGCAAAATTGTGCCATACATATCATTATTTATTTTCTTACTTATTGTATATAGTAAGTTAAAAGATTTAACCTTATTTCTCTCATTTTCACTCAGGGTTTTGCTCTAACTGTACTCATTATATTATAGGATGCAAATTGCTAATCAATTACATGTACTTGTTATCAATTTTTTAATAAAAATATTCCCTGCCCTTTGAAAGGAGGTGTTGTGATTTTCCCCTGAATTTTGTTCATTCACTTGATTTATATCATTTAATCAAAACTGGTCTTGTTGTAATTAAATAATTAGCAGAGGTATCATTTTCAGGAATTAAAATACAATTTCACCATCTTAAACCATCTTTTATTGCAATTTTTGCAGATTTCAATAGTTTTGAATGCTTGAAATGTATTTCATATCACATTATAAACCAAATTGAAGGAATTTACTATTTGTATATTATTATCCATATTAGGTTGTTGGAGTTTTATTCAGTTGATATATGTAGATCTGACTAACAAACAAATTAGCTTCAAAATGACATATAGTGTCTATCTTTCCATGTTTAGAGAGAAAGATATATTATCTTTCCATGTTTAGAGAGAAAGATATATATTTAAAACAAATTTACAACAAATTTTGTAGTTTGTACCGTATTATTGTCTCCAATCACAGATTTAGACAGCATAAGAAATGGTCTAGTTATGGAGGAAATTCAGGGGAAATAGACTATACTCCTTTTCAGGAAAACAGTTTTTATTTCGGTCCAAATTTTACATTATAAAAACATACCAGTATATAGATATTATTACACATTTTCACCCGAGTCAAATAAGATGATTTAAAGCTCAAGAATATTTTTGTAATATTTTTTTAAATATGAGATCATGACTTGCTAATAATATTAATTACAAATGTGTTATATTTGTTAATATTTGGTATTTGTTACCAGTTTGTTATTTTTTGTTGATGTCTACCGAGTTTTAAAATGACTGCAGACTTGATTGATAAAGGGAGCTTTTGTCATTTAATTAATGATCTTTTGTTTATATTTTATCTTCATCATTGAAGGTTACATGAAAACTCTATTTTATAATTTAATCAGCGCAGGCTCAAAAACACTCCAAAAAGTTTTATAATTTAATCAGCACAGGCCCAAAAATAATCCAGAAAGTTTTATTTGTAATGTTCCTATACAAAAGAAGACAAAGACAATTACAAGACAAAATGTAACCTACTTTTATTAATTTCATGTGTGATCTTTTTACAGTCCTTCTTTCAATAGCCGTTACTAAAAGAGCGATCATTAGGCGATCCGTCAGCCATCAAAGATCAGTCATCGATCAGTGATCGATCAGTCAAAAATCCGTCAAAGTCTGACGGATAGGAAAAGTAATTTACGTATTTGACGGATACAATACGTAAAATACGTGAGTGACGGATAATTAATCGGTCCTATCCGTAATTGACTGATTGATAGCCTTACGTCATCTTTCAAGTTAATACATTTTGCAAAATAATATTCTCGTTTCATTCAAAAAATGAATTTAGAATTGTAATAACACATCATGCATGTTATATTCGTACTTTAATGTTATAATATTTACTTGATGTTTCTGCTTGTACATAGGAAATGCACAGTATACATGTATAATACAGTTTGTCAGAATGCATTAAACTTTGGAAGCACATCTACTTTAAACAATCGCCGAAAATAGACATATTTACTGTGATAGCAAGCAATATTAAAATTATGTATACAGCTGGTTAAACGTTCAATATTAGACAAAAACAGGAAAGCAAACATGGGTGAAACAAAAATAATAATAATAAAAAAAAACAACAAAACAACAAAACAAACGCATTCATACACAAAAGACTCGGAAATCAGATTTGTCAAACTCTAAATATGCTAACATCATTAAAATTGTGTTTCATACAGTAAAAAAATTCTTCAAAAGTGCCTTTAATATGTTAAAATTCATTAAATGTGTGTTTCGTAAAAGATAAAACTCCTTCGCAAGGATATGATGAATAAAATTTTCAAAATATTTCAATTGCTTTAGTCATTTTTATAGACAGAGTTAATTGCACACTAAAAATCTAACTCTTCAAACCTAAATATGCTGAAATTTGTTAAAATTGTGTTTTGCAAAAGATAAAACTCCTTCGAAAGGATATGATGAATAAAATTTTCAAAATATTTAAATTATTTTGGTCAATTTTATAGACAGAGTTTAAACCACACACTAATATTCTAACTTTTCAAACCTAAATATGCTGAAATTTGTTAAAATTGTGTTTTGCAAATGGTAAAACTCCTTAGAAAAGATTTTATGAATAAAATTTTCAAAAAATTTAAATTGTTTTGGTCATTTTAATAGACAGAGTTTAAACCGTACACTAAAAAACTAACTTTTCAAGCTTTTAATATGTTAAAATTCATTAAATGTGTGTTTCGCAAAAGATAAAACTCCTTCGAAAGGATATGATTAATAAAATTTTCAAAAAATTTCCATTGTTTAAGTCATTTTTATAGACAGAGTTTAAACCGTACACTAAAAATCTAACTTTTCAAACCTAAATATGCTGCAATTTGTTAAAATTGTGTTTCACAAAAGATAAAACTCCTTCGAAAAGATATAATGAATAAAATTTTCAAAAAATTTAAATTCTTTTGGTCATTTTAATAGACAGAGTTTAAAACCGC
>MJUU01004488.1:49547-89473 GCA_002080025.1 Modiolus philippinarum | reverse complement strand
GATATGATGAATACAATTTTCAAAAAATTTAAATTGTTTTGGTCATTTTTATAGACAAAGTTTAAACCGTACACTAAGAATCTAACTTATCAAACCTAAATATGCTGAAATTTGTTAAAATTGTGTTTTGCAAAAGATAAAACTCCTTCGAAAAGATATGATGAAAACAATTTTTTAAAAGTTTAAATTGTTTTGGTCATTTTAATAGACAGAGTTTAAACCGCAGACTAAAATTCTAACTTTTCAAGCCTTTAATATTAAAATTCATTAAATGTGTGCTTCGCAAAAGATAAAACTCCTTCGAAAGGATATGATGAATAAAATTTTCAAAAAATTTAAATTGCTTTAGTCATTTTTATAGACAGAGTTTAAACTGTAAACTAAAAATCTAACTTTTCAAACCTAAATATTCTGAAATTTGTTAAGATTGTGTTTTGCAAAAGATAAAACTCCTTTGAAAAGATATGATGAATAAAATTTTCAAAAAATGTAAATTCTTTTGGTCATTTTAATAGACAGAGTTTAAACCGCAGACTAAAAATCTAACTTTTCAAGCCTTTAATATGTTAAAATTCATTAAAATTGTGTTTCGCAAAAGATAAAACTCCTTCGAAAGGATATGATGAATAAAATTTTCGAAAAATTTAAATTGTTTTGGTCATTTTAATAGACAGAGTTTAAACCGCAGACTAAAAATCTAACTTTTCAAGCCGTTAATGTTAAAATTCATTAAATGTGTGTTTCGCAAAAGATAAAACTCCTTCGAAAGGATATGATGAATAAAATTTTCAAAAAATTTAAATTGCTTTAGTCATTTTTATAGACAGAGTTTAAACTGTAAAATAAAAATCTAACTTTTCAAACCTAAATATTCTGAATTTTGTTAAGATTGTGTTTTGCAAAAGATAAAACTCCTTCGAAAAGATATGATGAATAAAATTTTCAAAAAATGTAAATTCTTTTGGTCATTTTAATAGACAGAGTTTAAAAATCTAACTTTTCAAGCCTTTAGTATGTTAAAATTCATTAAAATTGTGTTTCGCAAAAGATAAAACTCCTTCGAAAGGATATGATGAATAAAATTTTCAAAAAATTTAAATTGTTTTGGTCATTTTTATAGACAGAGTTTAAAACCGCAGACTAAAAATCTAACTTTTCAATCCTTTAATATGTTAAAATTTATCAAATGTGTGTTTCGCAAAAGATAAAACTCCTTAGAAAGGATATGATGAATAAAATTTTCAAAAAATTTAAATTGTTTTGGTCATTTTTATAGACAAAGTTTAAACCGTACACTAAGAATCTAACTTATCAAACCTAAATATGCTGAAATTTGTTAAAATTGTGTTTTGCAAATGGTAAAACTCCTTCGAAAAGATATTATGAATAAAATTTTCAAAAAATTTAAATTGTTTTGGTCATTTTAATAGACAGAGTTTAAACCGTACACTAAAAAACTAACTTTTCAAGCCTTTAATATGTTAAAATTCATTAAATGTGTGTTTCGCAAAAGATAAAACTCCTTTGAAAGGATATAATTGAAAAAATTTTCAAAAAATTTCCATTGTTTAAGTCATTTTTATAGACAGAGTTTAAACCGTACACTAAAAATCTAACTTTTCAAACCTAAATATGCTGCAATTTGTTAAAATTGTGTTTCACAAAAGATAAAACTCCTTCGAAAAGATATAATGAATAAAATTTTCAAAAAATTTAAATTCTTTTGGTCATTTTAATAGACAGAGTTTAAAACCGCTGACTAAAAATCTAACTTTTCAAGCCTTTAATATGTTAAAATTCATTAAAATTGTGTTTCGCAAAAGATAAAACTCCTTCGAAAGGATATGATGAATAAAATTTTCAAAAAATTTTAATTGTTTTGGTCATTTTTATAGACAGAGTTTAAACCGCACACTAAAAATCTAACTTTTCAAACCTAAATATGCTGAAATTTTTTAAAATTGTGTTTCGCAAAAGATAAAACTCCTTCGAAAAGATATGAAGAATAAAATTTTCAAAAAATTTAAATTGTTTTGGTCATTTTNGCAAAAGATAAAACTCCTTCGAAAAGATATGATGAATAAAATTTTCAAAAAATGTAAATTCTTTTGGTCATTTTAATAGACAGAGTTTAAAAATCTAACTTTTCAAGCCTTTAATATGTTAAAATTCATTAGAATTGTGTTTCGCAAAAGATAAGACTCCTTTGAAAGGATATGATGAATAAAATTTTCAAAAAATTTAAATTGTTTTGGTCATTTTTATAAACAGAGTTTAAACCGCACACTAAAAATCTAACTTTTCAAACCTAAATATGCTGAAATTTGTTAAAATTGTGTTTCACAAAAGATAAAACTCCTTCGAAAAGATATGATGAATAAAATTTTAAAAAAATTAAAATTGTTTTGGTCATTTTGATAGACAGAGTTTAAACCGCAGACTAAAAATCTAACTTTTCAAGCCTTTAATATGTTAAAATTCATTAAATGTGTGTTTCGTAAAATATAAAACTCCTTCGAAAGGATATGATTAATAAAATTTTCAAAATATTTCAATTGCTTTAGTCATTTTTATAGACAGAGTTTAATCGCACACTAAAAATCTAACTTTTCAAACCTAAATATGCTGCAATTTGTTAAAATTGTGTTTTGCAAAAGATAAAACTCCTTTGAAAGGATATGATAAATACAAATTTCAATTGATTTGGTCAGTTTTATAGACAGAGTTTAAACCGCACACTAAAAATCTAACTTTTCAAACTTAAATATGTTAAATTTCATTAAAATTGTGTATCGTAAAATCTAAAACAGCTTCGAAAGAATATGATGAATAAAATTTGTATAAAATTTAAATTGTTTTGGTCATTTTTTTAGACAGAGTTTAAGCCGCACACTAAAAATCTAACTTTTCAACCTAAATATGCTGAAATTTGTTAAAATTGTGTTTCGCAAAAGATAAAACTCCTTCAAAAAGATATGATGAATAGAATTTTCAAAAATTTAAATTGTTTTGGTCATTTTAATAGACAGAGTTTAAAACCACAGACTAAAAATCTAACTTTTCAAGCCTTTAATATGTTAAAATTCATTAAATGTGTGTTTCGCAAAAGATAAAACTCCTTCGAAAGGATATGATGAATAAAATTTTCAAAAAATTTAAATTGTTTTGGTCATTTTTATAGACAGAGTTTAAACCGCACACTAAAAATCTAACCTCAAACTTAGATATGCTGAAATTTGTTGAAATTGTGTTTGGCATAAGATAAAACTCCTTCGAAAGGATATGATGAAACCGCAGACTAAAAATCCAATTTTTCAAGAATAAAATATGTTAAAATTCATTAAAATTGTGTTTCGCAAAAGATAAAACTCCTTTGGATAAATAAAATTTTCAAAAAAAAAAATTGTTTTGGTCATTTTCAAAGATCGAGTTTAAAAAGCAGATTAGTATTATGCAGTTTAGATTCCCAGTTCTCATTCACGAATACATGTAAACGATTTAAATTGAAAAAAAATACAGCATTCGTAATTTAATCAAGCTGTTTCTTTATATTTGAAAAAGATTATCTAACAACCTGGAAACACACGAGAATATTATGTGTATTCGTTTTGTCTTAAAATATTTACGTATCCATCATACGTGATTTACTGATTGATACAATGCGTAATTGACGGATGCAATCAGTAAAATACGTTTACATCCGTAAAATACGTTTACAATCCGTAAAATACGTACACATCCGTTATTCATGGATCCGTCATAGATCAGTGAAAAATCAGTCATCAATCGGTCAAAAATCTGTCATCAATCAGTCAACAATCCGTCAATAAGTAACAGCTACTGATACAAGGACTGTATACTTCAATAGAGAACATCTTTTGTCTGTTTTGACCGTAAGTCAACTTTTGTCATTTTTTGAGTTGTTTTTATTGATAATTTTAAATTTCTTCAGCATCTCAAATTCTGCTCTAATTTGTTAATTACCAAGAATAAGGTTATGAATATTGAACTCAGCACAGAGCAGCTTTATGATGTGTTTATGATATATTACCATGTATTTATAGGGATTTTGTCCCATGTACATTTACTCCATATCCCTTTATTTGTTTATTTATGATGTTATTTCTGACTGATAATAAATAAAAGGTAAAACAGAGCTCTGGTTATTGCTTTAGCACAATTTTTCACTATATTGTCATAAGTTTTTAAATTGTCCTTCATGATCTCATTAAAGTCAAACATGGGTCAAGTGTTGTAGCTAATTTGAATTCTACAAATTGCCATTTTTACAGCTCATGTCCCGTCACAGCAGGTAAAAATTAAACATTTGTCAGAATTAAAATTGGGGAATACAAAAGAGCTGATTCAGATAAAAACCCAAAAGGAGCCCAAAAGTTCAGTGAAGCCAATGTTATGTGTGGGCAAAGCTTTGAATAAGAGAGATACCGTACTCCTTAGTCATTTTGAATTTCTGTAACTATTCCAGTATCAGTTTTGGACCAGTACACAAGTCTGTTACACCTGGGTTTGTAATACCTTAATCTAAGTGTATATAAAGCATTGTTTGTAAGCTCTTTTTCAGGGTAGAGATACATGCTCAGCTTCTCTGTCTATTTTTTGAAAGTTACCATGATTTTAAAATTACTCCTTTGGAAGTACAGAAACAGATTGAATGTATCATTAACAATGCAATCTAAACCATTGTTAAGATGAATGGGGCCAGTAGACTGATCTTTAAACTACTGTGGAAGTACTTTTATTCGTGGACATCAATTTTCCTAGTTTTCACAATTATCACTATTTTGTGGGTACTTAAATTCGTGGTTTTGAATTCAAAGCATTAAAACCCTATGGAAAAAATGCATTTCGTTGGGAACTTAATTTCGTGCTTTAAGCAAACCACGAAATACACAAAATTGGAACCCCGCAAACAATAGTACTTTCACAGTATATTATTTTATTCACTTTTAAATTACGTATCACAGAGCTGAGTCTCTCTCATTTCATAGGTTTCCAAAACTACTCAGTGAGTACATAATATTAATTGTAACAAATAAATTGAATGATGTTGCACCAACTTCCGTATATTTTGGAATTTTTCATGGTGCTTTGCATTGTTGACCCACTCATGTGGAAAACAGTTGTTTTTGTGTTTCTCCATTATAAGCATTTTTGGTCAAAGAAGTAGAGATTTTTATTAGATGTGAAATTTTATAACTGATTTTATATGAAAATGCATTTATAAACATAATACAAAAGAAATCATTTACCTACTATTACTTGAACCTTTTTCTTTTTTTACCCATCAGAACTTAATTACAGTAACTTTGGTCCAAAAACACCAATTTCCATATGAGCTCAGAACAAACGGTAAAATGTAAAACACATTGTAATAAAATTCCATTGCTGTAAGCATAAATTCAATTTTGAATGAGACATTTGGTAATATTATCATAATGTTTAAAGGATGCCAAAAAGTGACAGACTAATGTACATTATTTACTATTTATTTCCAGTTCAATCCAGCTTCTTAGCACATTTGACTGTAAAGGTAAGTGTCAATTACCATATTATGCCTGATAAGCGCCTGGTGTGTTGCATTTTTCTGAAAAGGGGTGTTAAGATAAGCAAAACTAAAGTAAAAATCACATAATAACTATTAACTTCAATATAACAGAAAATAATTATTTTTTGATATTAAAGTCACATTACTCACAGAATCCATTAGGTAAATGATTTTTCCCGTTCAATTGTACATTAAAACAAATGAATGTATTTTAATTTCTGGTTTAGGAATATTTGAAATACAAAAATACCCAGGTTGCATAATGACCAGTAAATTTTGTTATGCTGTACACGTGTTTAAATGAGTAACCTCTCATCAGCAGCATTAAAATAAAAAAATATGGGAATTATAATCCAAAATCAGTCAGAAATAAGTGTTCATCACTCAAAGATATCGAAACAGAATTAGTTTTATTGCCCCAAAAAGGGGGAGGGTGTTTATTTTGGAAGGAGCATTTATTGGGCATAATACGGTATTGCAAGTAATTTAGGTCCCTCGTCCATCTGTTACCTTTATTTACATTTTGATTACACCATCTTAAACCAACGAAGCCAATTTAACTATACAATTAATGACTTTTGATGAGGTTAATACCACAATTTAACAACCCAAGAGATGTGATTATTACGGGCCTACGGCCGAGGTAATTATCAGATCTCGAGGGTTGTTAAATTGTGGTTTTAACTGAAATCGAAAGTCATTAATTGTTACTATCCTTAAGATATAAATTTCTCTTATAAATTGGCTGAAGTTTTAGACACCCCATTGGTTTAGAGAATCACGTGATGAATTACGTCACATGATTTTATTATATGAATAATTGTTCCGAAAATTTAATGTTTTACTCTTGCTTTGCCCTCTTTCAACAGTTTAGTCTTGACACTGTAATTCTACTGCGGGAAATTGATTTTCCCTGTTACTATATATATGGATACACGCTGAAGTGTTTAACAGTGATGTTAACCTTACGTGCTAAATTGCGCGGTAATCATCACATTTTGGTATTTCGGTATTTTGTTATTTTAAAAAGGAAAGCGAAGTACTGATTTATCCAGTCAGAATCTTGTATATTTATAGTCATATAATAATACAATTTATAAAAAATAATGCATAAAGGTATTCACAAAAATTGCTCATTTCAAATCCTCAAGCTAGACGATTACATTGAAAAAACACAGAAGGCATACTTTTAATATATGTCCTGGAGCTATTGAAGCTAATTACTAATTTGTACATGGAAAGTTCTATAAATAACTTCATAAATGAAAATTTAGAAATTTTGCGAAAAACTAATTAGTATCTCCCTCTTGCATGGGTCTGTCCTTAGCCAATTTTGGCCCCCTTTTTAGACCATGTTGGTTGTTTGTTCTCCATCAGTTTATATACGTTTAGTCCACCACTTGTTTTGATTTGATCTGCACTGAAGAGACAAAACTTGTCAAGATTACCAACTGCAGAAGCTAACTTTATATTCACTTTGGTTTTAAGTTCTTATTATACCCCCTCATCCCGTCAAGTTAGGGTTATACTATTTTTAAGTCTATTGTATGGTTCTGTTCATAACATGTGATTGTCACATTTATTTCACCAATTATTTACCCCATTAGACATAATTTTGATTCTAAAAAGCAAATTTTCTGTGGGGTGTGAATATGTTGGAATGTTTAAATATATAGGTCAGTTATATAATCAATAAATTAAAGCAGCGATGAAAAAAGATTGAATCTGAAAGCATAATCCATAACCATTGATGTAAAACAAAGTTCATTGCTCATTGATCCTGTTTAACTTTAATTGACTTATTATTGTCATACTATTCTTATATATTCTGATTGGTTAAGGAGACTAAAATGAACCCATGCTCAGATTTATTCAGAGGCTAATTATACATGTTCTTTAAAAATGTGTCAATACGAAAAAAATCTAGCCTTTGTTCGTGTTTTAAAACTCATAAGATTGTAAAGTTATAGTACAATAATAGGCAATCATAAAATCATTAATGTCATTCAACCTTGTCAACGTAATATGATATTTACTAATAGTCGTATCAATACAATTCAGTGTTCAGCTTAAATGTTTAATAAAGCAACTATAATTGGCTCTAGTCACCCTACCTCTATTTATTTATATTTTAAGATTTATATAACTGTTATCAGCTCAGTGTAGGGAGTTAGAATACTATTTTTTCAAATTTTTACAAATTTACTCAGTCCTGGTATTTTGAACCCATTGTCAGAGAGTTTTGACTCTTAATAAAGCATATCGATTGTTGAAAAATCTAAATAGATGTAAGGAAAGATTTACAAAGATCTCGTGAGTTTAGAGGAGATATGAAAGATAAAAAAAAATGTATAAGAGTGTTATTAATACACACACTGTCTGAGATGAATGTATGTGCCAGAATGAAAGTGAGAACCGAGCCATCAGTTTAAATGAAGGATATTCCGATGCCAATGACAACACTAGAAACACAAGTATTGTAGAGAAAGATAAGGACACTTTACATTTAATATCTGTGTCTCAAAATTGCAAGGGTAGATGACATAAAACTCGAATTTATGATAAAGATGATGATATAAATTTCCAAATTGTGAATTTTCTATTCTTAGATTCATAAAAGTAACAACCCCGTCCCTGCATACGTGGGCATATTTTCTTATTCGATACTTTTATAGAGAACCTTCCCAATTCAAGGTGCATATCCTATCGACACAAACAAAATCAAACGTGAACTCATTGATAAATACAGCCTTCAGAATAATCGTCCAATCAGATCAAATTTCACTTTTCTTAGTAATTGTCAAATATCTTGGCATTTCAGTACACTGTGAGCTTTACTTTGAATTGATTACAATTTCAATCAACACGGTTTTTATACACCCGTCTTTGATGGGACGTATTATGGTATACTGTTGTCCGCTGGCCGTCTGTCCGTCCGTCTGTCCACACGTCGTACTCTAACTAGAGAACGCTTTGATCATTTTTCTTGAAACAGGATTGTTGGAAATAACAGAAGAAAGCTCCCTTTCGTTTTATTTTGTTAGTGGCCATGATTTTCTGTTCCAGAGTTATGCGATTTTGATTATTTTAAAAAGCATGAAATTGCGATTTACGTCCACACGAGTATCTCCCTCGTGCCTAGCTCTGTCCTTAGCTGGATTTTGGCATTTCTATTTAGATCCTTTTGGTTATATGTTCTCTATCAGGTTTTACACGTTTTTGGTTAATGGACTTCAAAATGTGTTGGTTTTATCTGCACTGATGAGACATAAGTTGTCGAAATGCGCATATGCAGAAACATATTAACAGTAACCTCGGTATTTAGTTACTCTAACTAGAGAACGCTATGATCTTTTCTTGAAACTTTGCAGGATTGTTAGGTATGATGAGAGAAATCTCCCTATTGTTTTATTTTGTCAGTGGATGTTAAGTTCCAGAGTTTTGGGACTTTGATTATGTCAAAAAGCATGAAATTGCAATTCCGTTCACACGTCATACTCTAACTAAGGAACGCTTTGATAATTTTTCTTGAAACTTTGCAGGATTGTTGGGTATGATGGTAGAAAGTTCCCTATTGTATTATTTTTTTCAGTGTATTTTTGTTATGGATTTATGGGACTTTGATTATTTAAAAAAAACAACTGAAATTGCAATTTCCGCCCACATGTCGTACTCTAACCAGAAAACGCTTTGATTTTTTTTCTTGAAACTTTGCAAGATTGTTGGATATGATGTGAGAAAGCTCCCTATATTTTTATTTTGTCAGTGGATTTTTAGTTCCAGAGTTATGGTATTTTGATTATTTCAAAAAGCATGAAATTAGAATTCCGTCCACACGTCGTACTCTAACTAATGAACGCTTTGATCATTTTTCTTGAAACTTTGCAAAATTGTTAGGTATGATGGAAGGAAGCTCCCTATTGTTTTTATTTTTTTTTCGGTGTATTTTTCGTTATAGAGTTATTGGACTTTGATTATTTAAAAAAAGCCTGAAATTGCAAATTTCCGTCCACATGTCGTACTCTAACTAGAGAACGCTTTGATCATTTTTCTTTAAACTTTGCAAGATTGTTGGATATGATGGGAGAAAGCTCCCTAATGTTTTATTTTGGTCTGTGGAGTTTTCATTTCAGAGTTATTGGACTTTGATTATTTCCAAAAAGCATGAAATTGCAATTTCTGTCCACACTTTGTTCTTTAACTAAAGAGCACTTTGACCACTTTTCCTGAAGCTTTGCAGGAATGCTGAGTACGACAGAAGAAAACACCCTTATGTTTTTTTTTTAATTGACAGATTTTACATTCTAGAGATGTGGAACTTTGAATTTTCCAAAAAATAAGTAAATTTAGTCTTTATTAGGGAAAACATTTGATATTCATTTATTTTATGAAGTCACTACCCCTAAACCATATACAATTTTTTACGATCAGATGAAATAATTGAAACATATCAGAAGTTTATTGTCAAGTTTGATTAGATGGAGTTTTAAATTTCAAGAATCATTTAATCGTTAACTTTAAAGCGGGGACGGGCGTGTCATGCGCTCTTAAATATCTGACAGCACAAAAATACCAAAATTACTTTGAATTAAACGTAAAATTTTAAAGCTTTAATCCGGAAACCAGATTTTTCTGTAAACATCAAGCCATTTTCAGTCATCATGACCTCCATCTTTGACATTTGAATACTTTTTGTCTCGCCCGCGACGAAAGTCGCGGAAAGCGAGACATAGAAGTGCAAAGTATGACGGCGACGGTGACGGCGGTGTATACTCAAGTTATTATATAGAAGCCTTTGATGTAGGGACTTTATATTTGGTCCATAGGTAGCTTACGGCGAACCCTATCTGTCGGACCCAAAATCATGTGACCTTGACCTATATTTCGCGGTCCAGTGACCAGGTTAAGTTTTTTTACTTAAGTCCATTTCTCAATAACTACAAGCTAGAAGTCAATAATATTTGGTATATACCTTGGTCTTGGTTAGTACATATAAGTCTGCCATATGGCTTCTGGTCACGGTCCAGTGCCCAGATTAAGTTTTTTGCTTAAGTCAAGGTTAATTTTTTTTTTGCTTAAGTCTGTTTCTCAATAACTACAAGTGATATGTCAATGATATTTGGTATAAAGCTTGGTCTGGGTTAGTACATGTCAGTCTGCCATATGGCTTTTGACCTTGACCTCAATTTCACTGTCCAGAGACATGGTTAAGTTTTTTTGCTTAAGTCTGTTTCTCAATAACTACAAGCCATAGGTCAATGATATTTGGTATATAGCGTGGTCTTGGTTAGTACATGTCAGTCTGCCATATGGCTTCAGACCTGTCAAGTCTCACGCTTTCGCCGTGAGAGTCACGTTTTCCCATACGAAATCACGCTCTCACGCTCACCCTTTTCAATGTCACGCCTTTTCAAATATTCGAGAAAAATAAATTTTAAATAGAAAAACGACCTTTTCATAATAATAAAACCAGGAATTAGGGGTTATTCTGCACATTCTTTCATACTACTGGTTCATTTTCTACTAAAGGCCCTGAAGTAAAACAAATTTTTCAATGGATATGAAAGCTTATTTTATGTTTTCCCTTTTAATGCAAAATTTGGTTTCAAATTCCTTGCAATGACCATTTGAAATGCGCGGAAATTGCACCATTTTGCGTCTCTGAAAAGACGATCTTGTGGCTATCCCCCAGACGGGCTTCGTCTCACTCTTGGAACCCAAACCCCCTTGACAGCTCTGTGGCTTTTGACCTTGAGCTAAATTTAACGGTGCAGTGACCAGGTTAAGTTTTCTTGCTTAAGTCTGTTTCTCAATAACTACAAGTCATAGGTCAAGGATATTTGGTATATAGCTTGGTGTCGGTCTGCAATATGGCTTTTGACCTTGACCTCAAATTCACGGTCCAGTGACCAGGTTAAGGTTTTTAGCTTACGTCTGTTTCTCAATAACTGCAAGCCATAGGTCAATGATATTTGGTATATAGCTTGGTCTTGGTTAGTACATGTCAGTCTGCCATATGGCTTTTGACCTTGACCTCAATTTCACGGTCCAGTGACCAGGTTAAGTTTTTTTTACTTAAGTCTGTTTCTCAATAACTACAAGCCATAGGTCAATGATATTTGGCATATGGCTTGGTCTTGGTTAATACATGTCAGTCTGCCATATGGCTTTTGACCTTGACCTCAATTTTACGGTCCAGTGACCAGGTTAAGTTTTTTTTCTTAAGTCTGTTTCTCAAAAAACAAAGCCATAGGTCAATGATATTTGGTATATAGCTTGGGTCTTGGTTAGTACATGTCAGTCTGCAGTCTGTATACAGAGTAGGACATGCTTACCCTTCCGGAGCATCTGATGTCACTCTGTTTTTTGAGAGTTCACACTGTAAGTGCTTTAGTTTTTTGTGTTGTATATGTAGTGGTTGTGTGTTTTGTGGGTATGTAGTGTCTTTGGTCTTCCGTCTTCTGGTGTTCTTGATTTTGTCTTGTCTCTTGACTTTGATTTATGTAATCTTGTGATTTGTTCCTTCGGTATACTGCTGCCGTTTTTCTGCCATATGGCTTTTGATCTTGACCTCAATTTCATAGTCTAGTGAACAAAGTTAAGTGTTTCTGATTAGAATTCTCTTATCCGGCGTGACATCACAAAGCTGAATTGGCCAATCCGATCAGTCCATTTTAATCATACACCCCAATATAGGCGGTGACGCGATCGATGTTTACAGATATAATCTATGTAAAAAATCGATATTTTAAATTGCAATATATTCGGTGTCATAATTACTATGATCTTGAAATTCGGATATGATGTTTATATTGATGTTCCAAATGCATATTCCTAGTTTCATTTAAATATCTTGAAAAATGAATGAATAAATCAAAGTTGAAGTTACTTAGATATATAGCGAAATATGGACTTTTTCACCTCTTGCACAGGTTAAAGTGCCCGGATGTCCGGATAAGAGAATAGTTTCTCAATTACTGTAAGTGGTACGGTAATGTCTGACTTGCAGGTTGCTCTTGAGTAGTACATGACTGTTTTAGCGACAAGCAGGGACGGGCGAGACATCTATTAGGGTCCACTCTTGTTTACGATCTAAACAGTTCTTCCCTGTCAACAATATATCAAAGTTTCAACTGGATTGGACGTTACTGTTTTGAGGTATCGTCCGGAAAGACAAATTTTACTTAGATTTTCAATATTTGTTCAGTCACTTTGACCATGACCTTTGACCTACTATGTTCATAAGGGTTCTTTTCCTAATAGAACTCAACAAACTATCTTTGTTTCTTATGATTTAAATTTTTTGAATATTCGTCCAGACACCAATTGTTTTCTGAAATTTTCATTCTACATTATTATATGGCCTTGACACCTACTTTCTCCAAAATCAATTGGATTCTTTCCCCTTAGTGTCCAACAATATATCCGAATACAATGAATCTTAGCATACCTTTTTTCAAGTCTAACAATGTGTTAAAAGAAATCGGTCCAAGAATATCAGTGACATATTCAAATGAACTTCTTAGGGAGTAATGCTGGGTGTGCTGGCAGTGAAAGCATCGCCTGCTAAGCACGTCTTACCTTTCATATGAAAAATGATATGCAAGAGATGTTGCCGTTAGGAAGTATGACAATGCTAAATTTAAAGTATTTAAAGTAAAAAACTCCTACTGGCTTGTTGTGAATGGGAGTGTTACAACATCAGATGGGTATGTGATTATGGAGTTGTACTTTTTGTCTCGCCCGCGACGAAAGTCGCGGGAAGCGAGACACATACGTGCAAAGTATGACGGCGACGGTGGCGTAAACTCAAGTTATTATATAGAAGCCTTTGGTGTAGGAACTTATTATTTGGTCCATAGGTAGCTTACGGCGAACCCTATCTGTCGGACCCCAAATCATGTGACCTTGACCTATATTTTGCGGTCCAGTGACCAGGTTACTTTTTTTTCATAAGTCCATTTCTCAATAACTACAAGCTAGAAGTCAGTGATATTTGGTATATAGCTTGGATCTTGGTTAGTACATGTCAGTTTGCCATATGGCTTTTGACTTTGACCTCAATTTCACGGTCCAGTGACCAGGTTAAGTTTTTTGCTTAAGTCTGTTTATCAATAACTACAAGCTATAGGTCAATGATATTAGGTATATAGCTTAGTCTTGGTTAGTACATGTCAGTCTGCCGTATGGCTTTTGACCTTGACTTCAATTTCACGGTCCAGTGACCAGGTTAAGTTTTCTGCTTAAGTTTGTTTCTCAATAACTACAAGCTATAGTTCAATGATATTTGGTATATAGCTTGGTTTTGGTTAGAACTTGTCAATCTGCCACATGGCTTTTTACCTTGACCTCATTTTCACGGTCCAGTGACAAGGTTAAATTTTTTGCTTAAGTCTGTTTCTCAATAAATACAAGCTATAGGTCAAAGATATTAAGTATATAGCTTGGTCTTGGTTAGTACATGTAAGTCTGTCATATTGCTTTTGACCTTGACCTCAATTTCACGGTCCAGTGACCAGGTTAAGTTTTCTGCTTAAGTTTGTTTCTCAATAACTACAAGCTATAGGTCAATGATATTAGGTATATAGCTTGGTCTTGGTTAGTACATGTCAGTCTGCCATACGGCTTTTGGTCTTGACTTCAATTTCACGGTCCAGTGACCAGGTAAAGTTTTCTGCTTAAGTTTGTTTCTCAATAACTACAAGCTATAGTTCAATGATATTTGGTATATAGCTTGGTCTTGGTTAGAACTTGTAAGTCTGCCACATGGCTTTTGACCTTGACCTCAATTTCACGGTCCAGTGACCGAGTTAAGTTTTTTTTGCTTAAGTCTGTTTCTCAATAACTACAAGCTTTAGGTCAATGATATGTGGTATATAGCTTGGTCTTGGTTAGTACATGTCAGTCTGCCATATGGCTTTTGACATTGACCTCAATTTCATGGTCCAGTGACAAGGTTTAGTTTTTTGCTTAAGTCTGTTTCTCAATAAATACAAGCTATAGGTCAATGATATTTAGTATATAGCTTGGTCTTGGTTAGTACATGTAAGTCTGTCATATTGCTTTTGACCTTGACCTCAATTTCACGGTCCAGTGACCAGGTAAAGTTTTTTGCTCAAGCCTGTTTTTGAACATAACTACAGGCTATAGGTCAATGTCATTTGGTATATAGCTTGGTCATGTCAGTCTGCCATATATGGCTTTTGACCTTGACCTCAAATTCACGGTCTAGTGAACATAGTTAAGTTTTTCTGATTAGAATAGTCTCTTAATTACTGTAAGTGGTATGGTAATAATATTTGGCTTGTATGTTGCTGTTGAGTAGTACATGACTGTTTTAGGGATCAAGCAGGGACGGGCGAGACATCTATTAGGGTCCACTCTTGTTATATTTGTTAATTTATCGGTAATTTGTATGAATTTCCTTTGATCTACAGAGACTGATAAACTCAGTATCTCCAAATTGGACATTATCACGAAATTATTAGGTCACTGTGAAGGTGTCACGTGCGGATTGCTATGCTGACGTCATGTTTTGTACTACTTGTTGTAATCATACGTGTAATACGTTGAATGAAAAATCCATAAAAAATTTTGCATTAATTAACAATAGATTATTGGTGCTAAAATAGAAATTTCAGCTTTTTCCACCAAAGATGCAGTTTTATTTATCATTTCGTACGTGAATTACCGATAAAAGAAATATAGGACATTTTGTTTTTGATACGGACTTTATAAAGGCGTAACGCATCAAGCTCGCCCTAACGGGCTCACTTGATAAAGTCCGTATCAAAAACAAAATGTCCTATATTCCATATATCCTGACCATCCTGACCTGTTCGTCAATATGATTTGAATACTAAAGTACATTGTGGTCTAGTGGGCCACGAATACCCTCCTACCGCCTCATACTTATCGTGAATTTTCTTTTTACAGCCAGATGATAAATCATAATGCTGCAGATATTTCATAACGGGAAAACTCATCCTTTTTTCTGGAAAAAAAATAAAACGACCAAGTCCAAGTCAGAAGTCTGGAAAAATGAATTATTGGAAGACAAAATGCATAGTGCATATCTAAAATATGTACACATGTAATTAAGGTGGCGTGGAATTATGTTAAGTGGTTAAGAAGGAGTAATGAATACCAGGTGCCCAGGGTCCAAAAAGATGCTTTGTTTTCAATATTTGGTTAACGAAATCATGCACGGCTAATTTTTTGTTTTAAATGGTAGAACAAATATAAAATTTTATATTTTAACCCGGGGGGTTACTTGCTATTTCTTGCATAGTATGAGTGTGCCGCAGGAATGGGTCATGTCATTTTCTTAAACAGGGTATCTTTTTCACTTGTGCAATCTTGAAAAGAGTCATTATTTCCACATGAGCATCCCGGAAAGTAGTTTTCTGTATAGTTACTATGGAAAACAGTCGTTAAAACTAGTGTTTAACATACCAAGACCAGAAATTCTAAGATATGTCCATAGAAACGCGACTGCATTTTTTTTCTTAAGTACAGTTTCGATTGTAGAAACAGGTCTTAAACAGGGTATATTTTTTTAGTTTTTTGTCTGATACAGGGTGTGTTTTTTTTCATTTTTCTGCCTTAAATAGGCCTGTCCATTCTTAAAGGGCTATCGGCAGAGTATTACCAAAATTACTTGCAAGTAGCCCCCCACACCCCCCCCACCCCCACCCCGGATTTCGACCTATCGAAGAAAGTTTCTGTGAACCCGATTTCTTTAATTATTCAAAATAAAAGAAAGAGTGCTGTGCGGCAGTTCGTGTATTAAGCATAAATAAACAAACAAGTTAAAATTCTTGTCACACTGCGATAAAAGGTAAAACAAAAAATATATACACATGTCAAAATGAGATTAAAAAACAAGCAGACAGAGGTAGGGATTGGCCAAGATCATCGACAAAAATAAATAAATGTGTGAGTTCCCTTTTTTTTTTTTTTGGCTTAATAACAGTTACTACACATTGACAGCCGAATGGTTTGCTTTTCAGTCTGAAACATATAAAAGAAGCCTAACAATTTAACCTTTGAACATATAAATATAAATACCTTGTGATTATGTTTGTTTGAAAAAGAAAGGAAATGGGGTAAATGTCTAGGAGACAACATCCCATCTCATGTAGAACTTATATATTGCAACATGAAATTTGGTAATATATGTCTGTTGCACAGAAGCTAATTAATATTTGTAAGCCTAAACTATAATGAATCATTCAGCTTGAATTGTTTTCTAACATGTTGAACATGTGAAAAATGCTGTGCAACGAGGTGAGCTTAGCAGCCTGTTGCTGCTTTTATGTTTATAAATCATAGAATGAGATATGTGTTCAAATATTGAAGTGTATAAATGTAAAAATAAAAGGTATATGAGAAAGTCTAACTTTTTTAACTTTTGTTTAAAGGGGGTACTGGAGGTTGTATCCTATGATTGGGAAATGTAGTGAATTTAGGTAGGGTTTGTGACGCACCTCGCTTACCCAATCATGAATATCTTCTTGTTGCAATAAAAGATTGGAGCTAGGTGTGATGTTTAGTACTTTTGATTGTTATTGACTGCAAAACACGGAACGATCCTTGATGTAAATTTTATTTTTTAGGAAAATGTTTCATAGATTTCAAACTCAGACATGAACACTTTTACTATTTTTTTAGTCAACTCAAGAATCCCGTTAAAATGAGACATCAAAGGTAGAAATGATTTCTTTTTTGTAACAAGTTTGAAGCAACCATTTTTGCATGTGTAACTTTGAAAATAAGAAAGCTTTATATTGAAAAAAAAAACATACCGCCCAAGTCTAATGAATAATGTTGTTTCATGTATGTGCATAGAGTATAGAGCTTGTAGAATCTTATAATCTCCCAAGAACATTCCTGGTTATTTTGTTTGCAAAGATGTATTTGAATAGTTTAAAAATAGTGAAAAAAAAACAGAAATTGAATTTAAGAAAATAAAAAACAAGTTAACAGTTAGCAGAAAAGGGTATATATGAATTATCCTTGTCTAGGTAATTCTACATGGGTATATAAGAAAACGGTCTTTTTTCGAAGTGAGTGGTCGTTGAGCATTTCTTAAACTGTTTGGATTTGGGATATAAGAATATAGTTTTTCATTATTTTTAAAGTACATGTAGATATATACTTAATCAATACTTTATTTATACATTTTTTAGCTCGCCGGGACGAATGTCCGAAGAGCTATTGTCATACCCCCGGTGTCGGCGTCGTCGGCGTCGTCAGCAAAACTTTAACCTGGCTTGTGGAATTGAGACCTGAATAGCTAGGATGTTGATATTTAGTATGTGACTTCCTTGTGATGAGAGCTTTCCTCTGGTACTATACTTGTTGACATTTTGACCTTGACCTTGCCCTTAGGGCATTTTTAAAAAACTTTAACCTTGCCTCTAGAAGGTAGGCTTTTAGTGGTAGGGTGTTCATATTTGGTATGTAACTTTCGTTTGATGAGAGTTTTCTTCTTGTACCATACTTGTAGACATTTTGACCTTGACCTTGCCCTGAGGGTAATTTTTTAAAAAAAACTTTAACCTTGCCTATAGCAGGTAGGCTTTTAGCGGTAGTGTGTTTATATTTATTATGTAACTTCCTTATGATGAGTGCTTTCTAGTGGTACCAAATTTGTAGACATTTGGACCTTGACCTTGCCCTGAGGGCTTTAAAAAAAAACTTTAACCTTGCCTCTAGAAGGTAGGCTTTTAGTTGTAGGGTGTTCATATTTGTTCTGTAACTTCTTTATGACGAGAGCTTTCTTCTGGTACCATACTTGTAGACATTTTGACCTTGACCTTGCCCTGAGGGCAATTTTTTTAAAAACTTTAACTTTACTTCTAGTATTAAGTTGTTTAGTGGTAGGATGTTCATATTTGGTATGTGGTATGTAACGTTCTTTTAATGAGAGCTTTCTAATGGTGCCATATTTGTAGACATTTTGACCTTGACCTTGGCCTGAGGGCAATTTTTTAAAAACTTTAACTTTGCTTCTAGAATTAAGTTGTTTAATGATAAGGTGTTTATATTTGATATGTGACTTTCTTGTGAAGAACGCTTTCTATTACTTTCGAATTTATTGTGCATTGAGGTTACTGGAATCCCCGGCGAGCTATGTTGTCTTCTGACAACTCTTGTTTAGAAAATGATATTTGAGCTTGTAATTCATTCAAATTTGGAATTGCGGAATTGAGGAAATATTATTAAGACATTGAAACTTAAGGGTCAATGTGAAATGGCGTGGACATTATTCAAGATAAGTGAAACATTTTAGTATTGAAATTTACCTCGGGTATGTAATAAGTTGTTTTTTTTTTTGTAATATAGATATTGTTAAATCCTTGTTTACGGTTGTTTTATTCTTTTACCAAGTCATAAAACTGTCTTGATGACCCTTTATTATTTCTAAGAAAACAGTTAAAAAACTTCACAACCATGAATATTCATGAATATACATCAGTAAGAGAAGCACTATGGAGTAAATACACATGGGACACCGACTCTACATAGACAAACCAAACAATGGAACAAAGCTTTTATTGTTGGTCTTCAATTTGAAGTCTTTGAGCGGAATATATTGCTAGATGTCGAGCAACGCTACATCCATGTATGCAAGATCGTCAACAAACATAAATAGAAATTAACTGGCAACGTGTTCTTACAATCGCTGTCATCCGTTGCCCGACAAATGGACTAATAGTAGACAATCAAAACATATGAACAACCACATTGCAGCCATTTAGTCAATTTTATAAAACTTGGCAGAATAAAATCATGTGATGTGGTCACAATAAATGGATGGTCAGAATAACAATTTGAAATTGCAAAAAATGAAATGCCGAAATTTTAAAGTATGATAGTGCATTCGTAAGAGAAATTTTCTCAAGAACGAGTACACAATAACTTAAATGTATAAAGAGTATACATCTCTGGCACAGGGATTCTTTTTACAGACTCCACACTGCCGGAGAGACAATCTCCAGTTTAGAATAATCAATGAAGGAGTATGGAGTAAATGCACATAAGACAAACTCTCTACAAAAACATGTTAAAACCAAGTAAATAAACAACGCTTTTATTGTTGTTCTTCATCTTGAAGTCATTATGCCTTCAACATTAAGCACTATGATGGATTTGAAAATGGTTGTTGATTTCAAAAGTGAGTGGTGTAATCATTTTTGAAATCCATTACAACTTTTGAAATCCGATTTAACATGTCAACTTCAGATTTTTGTTTTTGGTTGAATGTAAATATTTTACAGATGCAATAGTTTTAGAAACCTAGTAATACATATCTACTGTGGTTGTTTAAATGTTTCGATTGTCTTCCAGTAGTCGGGCAACAGATGTCAGCATTTGTAGGAACACTTCTTTGTTGACGATCCCGCATCCATGGATAATCAAACACGCATGCAGCATCGCTCGATATCAGCAATGAATTCCGCTCAAATCGGTGCTAAGGGCCGTCTTGAACTACTATTCAAAGAGATTCTTTGAAAAAAGTTTATTTGGATCAGCATTTATGTAACGGTTTAAAGTATCCACCGTGAATTACATGGAAGTTCCAAAGGAACATATTCATAGCTCAGCTGGTGAAATAATCTCCAGTTGGAAAGTATTCATTGCTTAACTGATGAAATACACTAAAATCTGCACTTTCGATGCCACTGTTGGTAGACTGTTAGTCCCAGAAGGTATTCACCAGCCAAGTAGTCAGTTCTTCGGTGCTAACCCGAAAACCGATTTATTTGAAAACTTGCAAAATCAAAATTTTTGTAAATTTTGTTGAAAACTAAAGAGTATCTCCTGATTTGACTTTCAATTTAGATCATATTGATTACTTGCTCTCTATCAGTTTTAAACATCTTTGAGTTAGTTGGTTTCCTAATGTTTAGATTTTATCTGCACTGATGAGACATACGTTGTCGAAATGTCCATATGCAGAAATTAAATTTACGGTAAGTATTGTATTTTATTATCTGAAACAATATCATGTTGGAGATATCTTTTACAAAAGCTAGATATTAGAAAAAAAAACCAAAAACTATATTTGATACCCAGCTATTTAAAAAAAATAACGGTGTAACCGTGATTGAATATCACTTTCATTATGTTTGAACAGTAGTATTTTTAAATTCAAGTCAACACCTGTTCCTTTATTTGATATGTATATACGAGGCCCGTCATGGGTTTCTTGATTACCTGATTATCAGGGTATTTTTTAATGATTATTTGATTACGAGAGCATTTATTTAATGCTTATTTGATTATAGCTTGCATTTTTATATATTTTTTTATTACTAAGCCAAAAATTTATTTGATTACCAAGGTAAATATTTAATGATTATTTGATTACCAAGGCAAAAATTTAATGATTATTTGATTCCTAGGACCCCCCATGAGGAGCCTCATATACCTAGATCCCTAGTGACACACACTCCTTGATGTACCTCAACGCAGTCAGAAACGCGTGAGGATTAAAAAAAACGATATACCTGACATCCAGGCATATTTGTATTAGATATAATTATTGGACTATTGATCTGCCACGTGTTCATGTAGGAGATCGGACTAATCAGTTAATATTAAATATGCATTAAAAATTAATAACTGATCTGTCAAAACTTGAGTTTTATCGCTTCGATTCTGCTCAGAATTTTAACTGACTTTAGTGTTAACCACTACGGCCCTTCCTACTTTTATTCATGTGTTACTGAATTTATTATCACCAAAGGCTTGAAAACATTATTAAAAACTGCATATATGTGTAACAACATGATATAATTGTAAAATTGCCCAATTCTTTTCCTATGAACTGCAATAAACGAAGCGTAATATTTTGCCATTCATAGATATTCAGCTTTTACAATGCACATTTAATTATATATAATGCGTCCTTAGATTTCGATATAATGACGACCTTCATTTGTTTTTTTTTATTTTTTTTAACATACAAATAATTGTTAGTGGGAAAAGGCAGTTGGGAATATATATAGAACATTATTCATCCTTATAAGCAGTGTAATGCGGGTATATTAACATGCTCTGATTAAGACCATTATCTGGCAATCCAATATAGTTCAATTTATTTTTCTTAAGAAAAAACGTAAATTTCTAAGGGGCGTTTGTGAGATATTTGAATAAATTAACGGTTTATTAAATACTTGAAGGGAATAGTTTTCAGTATTTAGAAGGGTTTCTTATTTTACATTTGTGATAAATCGTGTATATTAGAATGTACATGATTATGGAAACAATTATGGAAAATATTTGAGGATTTGAGAATGTAACTCTACTGTTTTTATGCAACTTTGGTATTTATGGAATTTTGAACCATTGGTTCGATGCCACTGCTGGTGGACCAGAGGTTCCCGAGGGTATTCACAAACCCAAGAGTCAGACTCGTCTGACACGAAAATTTTACCTTGCGTGTTATAGAAATGTACTGTTTTTATTAAAATTCTAACCACTTAAAAATACTGAGGCTTCATTCCGTGTATGACATTCCGTAGATGCCTTTGGTTATCAATTTGGCTTCATATTTCGATATTTTTGGAAATGGGTACTTCTCTTTGGACTACTTTTGGATTATAGCTTTCTATATTATTTGATTTAAAATGCTGCTGATGAGAGGTGACTCCTTGAAACACGTGTAAAGCATAACGAAATTGTCTGTTTTTATGCAACTTTGGTATTTTAGTGTTTTGTTTTGTAAAAGCATCACCATGTTACATGACCAAGAATTAAAATACCTGCAAATAACTAAATACCGAAGTTGCTGTGAATTTAACTTCTGCATATGCGCATTTCGACAACTAATGTCTCTTCAGTGCAGATAAAATCTAAACGTTTGGGAGACCATAAATTCAAAAATGTTTAAAAACTGATAGAGAACAATTAGGAGTCACTGATTCTTTTGTTCTATAAGTTTAAGGGATTAATGTCTATGCATTTCTTTTATTATATCGTTCAAGTTTTTATTTTTTCCAAATCTAAGTGGCCGTCTGCAAGACTAAAATTTATTCTAGTTTCGGAAAAATTGTCATTTTTAGTACTGCTGCTAGTGGATTGTTAATATTCTGGTTGTAACAAACAAAGTTATTTTTGCAAGTCACGGGTGACAGATACTTGGCTACGACCATCGATATAAGAAACTAGATATTTCACTTATTGGCATACTAGTATAGCAGGGTGTCCAAGCGACGATTTTTTCGAATTTGGGTTAACGGAATCACACACACCTGCATTAAACATTTTTTGAAAGAGGAGACCATGACGCATCGAAATAACAATTTCGTAGAGATCAAATTTGGTTACATTTTATTTAAAATGGGATGGGATTAAAGGTCATTTCCTAAAATCAAGAAAAATCTCACAGAACTAAAAGTTGGCTTCGTTTTACCAACAAACCCCTCAAGGAATTCAAAAAATAATATTAATTTTATCCAGACATTTCATTGTTTTATTTTTTCATAATGATATGTCAATTAACTTCATTAAACAAGTTTCACTATTGTCATTTGTTTTGAGATGTGAATTTTAAATATTTGCGCCTGAAATATATAAAGAACGCTGTCAATTATTAGGAATAGTATTTTCACAACATTTCTAAGTTTTTGTTGAACCGTTGTTTAAAGGAAACCTTTAATTAAACTTTTAAGCCTTACCTCTTCAAAATTGAATAAAAGTTTATTCAAAAAGTTGCGTTCACATTGTTCTTATATACCTATTAACTAATTCGCAGCATCGAAAACGTTTGCCTGGTGAGAATTATATGAAACGTTTTCTATGTGCATTCATAATTTGTAGATTTGCATTCGCTGCGCATTCAATGTACGTCTGAATGCAGCATGAACTGAGAAAAATAATGAGTGCAAAGGACTTGCGTTTTGATTCGAATTTAATTCGAATTCAATTCAATTCGAATCTAACGTCTTGTCTGAACGTAGCATTATTTTAACTTATCTAATAAATATTTTATTACATATTTGTATTGGTCTTGATTATTTACAAAACTATATAGGAGTGGGATAAAGAAAGACGGGTATTTGTCTATCATTTAAGCTGGAATCCAGTTAGACCATAAAGAATTCTGCCCCGTTATGGTTGTATTAGGTTGTCAGTCTTTCACCAAATGATATGTATTGTTACGTGCTTAACACTCTGGTTTCGTTATCAATTTATATTAAGACATATTTAATAATACATATACTTAATTGAATTTAGATATATAGCGCGGCGCATTTCATTTGGGCGCAAAATTTATTTCAAATGGGCGCAAAAATTATTTCATTTGGGCGCAAATAAAAAATTTTCATTTGGGCACATAATTTACCTGTATTTTACCTGTACGATCTGAAGTATAATGACGTAACAACAATAGTTTATTGAATTAAATAATATTTTAAATGATGGGAAATGTAACAATGTAAATATAAACATTATACCTTTTCAGTTCATCAACGGGAGGTTTAAGTAGGGAAAGGATAATTTAATGTATTTTTTACCACTGCGATATCAATGCGTTAAAAATATCTTTTTTAAATTGGTAACATTTTAACTCTCAAAAGACATGGTAATACTTATTTAGGGTCAAAGATCAATGCATGTATTTAATGCAAATATATAATATATTACCTGTAACATATATCACTTATCTGTACTTTTTACCTGTGTGAAATATGCGCCCATTTGAAATACTTTACCTGCACCCAAATGAAATACCCCTACTTTTTAAAATGCGCCAAAATGAAATGCGCCTATATAGCGATGATCTTCATTTTTAATTAAACAAACAAATTACTAACTCGAATAATTCAATCCCTCTCCGTATCAGTTAATGAAGCGATCGTAGTGAGTGGAATATAACGACTGGATTATCCGGGTTAACAAATTACAGACAGATTAAGAGTCACTGATGCATTGTTGTTTTTAAGTTTAAGTAATTAATGTCCTGTCAATTTTTATGTCACTCAATTTTTTTTATTTTTTCTAAACACAGTGGCCGTTTGCAAAGCTGAATTTACTTGAATTTCACAAAATTGTTATTTTTGGGGTACTGCTGGTGGTGGATTGTTTATTCCCTGGTAATAGCAAGCAATGTCCTCCAGAAATCGATGTAGGACCATACACTGATTAATTGCAAAGTTTCAAAATCTAAAATTAGAAGTATTTACTTTATACATAGATTCAACCAAGCTTTACAGGAATGATGTATGGAAGGTCCTTTACAAAGATTACTCATTTCGTTCCGATCCGATAAAAACATGGCCGTCAGCGAGGAACTTAGGTTTAACATAGGACCCTATGGGAAAATCACATTTTCATCAACTCCTCTGAAACTGCTGAAGCAAATTCAACCAGACTTTACAGGAATGATGTGCTAAAAATCCTTTACAAAGATTGCTCATTTTATTCCTATTCGACAAAAAACATGGCTGCCAGCACGGAACATAGTTAAACATTGGCCCTATGGGAAATTCACATTTTCATCTTCTTCCTGAAACCACTGAAGAAAATTCAACCAAAGTTTGCAGGAATGATGTTTGGAAGGTCCTTCATAATGATTGCTCATTTTGTAATGATTCAATAAAAAACATGACCGCCAGATCTTAGTTTTAACATTGGACCCTATTGGGAAAACATCATTTTCAACTTCTGCTCTGAAACTATTGACGCAAATTCAACCAAACTTTACAGAAATGATGTACGGAAGGTCCTTTACAAAGACTGCTCCGTTTTGTAAGGATCCAACAAAAATAAGTCTCCCAGCATGGAACTTGGTTTAAAATAGTACCCCTATACGAAAACATTTTTCATCACATGTGCTGAAATTATTGAAGTGAAGCAAATTCAGTCAAACTAAGATTGCTTATTTTGTTTTGATCTGAAAAAAAAGCACAGAACATATTTTAACTTAGGATCCTATGGGATAAACATCACAATCATCGCCTGCTGTCTTAGGATCCTATGGGATAAACATCACAATCATCGCCTGCTGTAAGCATTTTGTCGGGTGAGCAATTCAGGCTCAGTTTTTGAATCAGATTTCATATATTTGTTAATTATAAATAAAAGATATAAGGAAACATGCAACTACAGAAAATAATTGTCCCAGGACACAATCTACAAGAGAACTTCACATTAAAAACATAATTGAAAGACAAAAGACAAACGTAAATAACGATAGGAATACTTGGTAACGGAACTATAAAAAAAACAACGATAGGTTTAAATAAGCTTTTGGATACCCAAATATTCATATACCTATATGAATAAAACACAGTAAAGATACACTACTAACAAAATCACCATCTTGAAAAAGAAAAAAAAATAATTCAAATATATTTAAAAAAAATGGGTCAATGAGTGCTAACCACTAGACTGGTCTGTAAAAACACTTGTTGCACTGCTGGAGAAAAACCAAACACAAAACACCCCTGAAGGTTTGGTAAGGGACCGACCATTTAACCTGAAGGGGGTTTATGGTTTTTTTTCTGGACAGAAATTTTTTTTCGCGTCATAGCTAAAATCAGCTCCAAAATATTTTTTAGAAAAAAGCCATAGCCCCCCTTTCAAGTTAAATGGTCGGTCCCTAAAGGATTTTGATATTGGCAGAATCAACGAGAGGCCAGTATAAGTGTAAAATCTCTATGTCAGCCAGTTAAACGGATTCATGCTTTTCATTTATAAATGTTTGTTTCTATCTGTCCTGATGAGATATAAGGTATCCAAACTGCCATCTCAGATAAGAATAAAATAAATGTTATTTTAGTACTAATTTGTTTTATTGGTAAAACCTAGTACAGGGAAATAAAACATTTATCTTGATTGATATTTCTAGTATTATATTAAAATAACAAAATACCAAGGTTAAAATAAATGAAACTTGGGTTTCTGAAGATGGTCATTCCAATAATTTATGTCTCCTCAGTGCAGATCATATCAAAATATTTGCCGATTGAAGTGTAAAAACTGCTATAGAACAAATATGAAATTGTACCTGAATTGAAAAGTTAAAGCTTTTTATTAAGTTATTTGTGGAGGTTTGATACATCATTCGGGTTTTTGTGTTCCGAATGATTGTTGTCTTTCGCACTTTTAGGACATAAGTTATAAATAATCAATGAAAGGATATAGAGTTAATATTCACGAGAGAAAGTCTCTACAAATACATGGTACAACCAAGCTGTGGGACAACGTTTTTGTTCTTCTTCTTCTTCTTGAAGTCAACACGAAGCCTTCAACAATGAGCTAAGCTCAAAAGTTGTAGTAAGTTTTTTTTTGGTTCAGATGGTAATACTTTCTAAAACAATTCTTTGGACGTAAAAGCGTAAAAGACAAATTGACTTACAAACAACACAAGTGTGGGCACGTATAAATGTAATCCCTAGAACAAGATCTGACAGCCAAATTTTAAAAATTTTGCTAAAACATACGAGCATGATTTTGAAATAGCCGATCAAGGGAACAATGTTTCCTGCTATAAATGGACATAGTCTTTTACAGACTGCAAGATTGTAACGGAACAATGTCTCCATTTTTTATTGCTCATTGAAAATTTAGTCTGTATCTTACACCACATTGCATGTTAAGCATTTTTATTTGTGTTACAAAAATGTAGTAATATGTTGTAGCCTATGAAAAATTAGAAAATATGTTTTCATGCTATGTTGATCACGTGTCTTTTATAAAAAAAAATGAATGGAATATATTTTGTTATGATATATCAACATCAGGTACCTGACGATTTGTTCCTTGATGACATAATTAGTCAAAATGTTTTGCATTAACAAGTTTTTATAACCTTTCAAAATGTAATGTATTTTAACATTTCAATATACATGTATAACAAAAATTTATCAAAAAAATGTTTACTGTCACACATTTATGTTTCATGTTTTATTAATCATATGAGACAGCTAATATCCTTACCACGATAAATGCATTTAAGTCCAGCTTATATATTCTTGCCAGCAAAAAATATAGTCATGAACGTTAATTTAATATAATATAATGCATATCCTGACAAGATTGCTATACGTATGAACACGTTTCGTTTCTGCAAGAAGGAGGGAACATAGGTTAATAAAAAAAACTTTTAAGAAAAAAGATCCTCAACATCTGAAGTGAATTGTAACAAACATGAAATAAAATCGTGTAAAAATGTCATTCACAAAGATTGCATTGCTTATGCGTTGAGCTATACAGATTCAGCTACTTTTGCCGATCCTTTAATACACAGAACACGGAGCTCGGAAAATAGATATTCTTGTTGCAGTATAAAAAATATCAGCAAAGTTTTCGTGCAATAAAATCGAGAACACTAATCGCTGTTACTTATTTATGATGCTGTTGATTTTTTGTAGTTTAAGAAAGTTACAGATCTCCTCTTCCGCATTCCACAATTGCATTGAAAATAAAGTTCGAATAGTTGATCTTGTCGGCTGCATGTTAGGTATGTCTGTGACTGATTTCTTCTACAAAAACTATCATTATACCAACGACCATACAACAGAGATAAGTGTCCAAATAATTAAACTTAAAATGCTAATCACGATTATATCTGGACCCAGTTAAGGAAACACAAGAATATTGTGGTATTCACATTTACAACAATTTGTATCATTACAAGTTAGCTCCGTTAACACGCCAATGTACATTTTTTGTATATATAATTCAATACATTTCAACTAAAAGGTTTAGAAAAACAAATATTTTGATTGCTTATTGCTTATTCCTGTTTATTAGAAAGATAACAAATATAATTGTGTGCCACAAAAAATACATTTAATACTTGTAAATTGGGTAATAACAAAATTACCATACAGAATTGTCCAGAGTCAAAGTCCAATAAAACAAAAAGACAAAGCAGGAGGGAAACAACCAGAAAAATTGTCGATCGTAATGGTCGTAAATTCGTATAGGGGTTTCAAAAGAAATGGTGGGTTAAACCAGTTTTATTGCGCGCCGAACGTCCACTTCCATTGCGGTAGTGTCTGGAAATTACTCATTGCCATTGAAAGGTCGTAGACACTGAGATGTTCATTCCAGTACTAAGTTACAATGAGGTTGTGAAAGATCTATAGGGTGGATGATCGATAAATATCATTTTCTAACACCAAGACAAAACCAAAATCCATGGTACATATGACTTCTGTACCCCTTAAACAAGACCAATGTTTAAGTTTGAAAAGAAAAAAAAATACCTTTATTTTTTGTACACATATATCACACAGCAAATCAAAACTAAAAATAACAGTGTTATATTCTACAAGACCAAAGAAAACAGAAGAACCTGCAAAACATCGTCAACTTCAATTCTGATTTATTGCCGTTTCTTTTAGTATAAATGCCCTTTTCATTTTAGTCATATGGTGTTGAATTGTTACAGTTCTAAGGAGTATTTCCCTCATGCATAGCTCTGTCCTTAGCTGAATTTTTGGCTTTTTCTATTTAGACCCTTTTGATTATTTGTTCTCAATCAGCTTTTACACGTTTTTCAGTTAATGGAGTTCCAATTGTTTTGGATTTATCTTCACTTATGAGACATAAGTTGTCGAAATGTGCATATGCAGAGGGTGAATTAACAGTGACTTCGGTATTTTGTTAGTTTTCTATTATAGTCAATCTCTTGGATCCTTATCTGTACAATTGGCTTCACTTAACTGCACGACAATTACCTTTCTTTCCACATTGAATTGTGTCCTGAAATGTTAAGCATTCCTAATAACACTGAATCAAGACAGTACTCAGGGGGTAAGAGCAAAGATGAGTTATAAGAAGAAGAAAATTCACTGTAATTTTTCCACACAATTATTTGAAACGACCATTATAATGAAGTTATCTAGGCTTGCTTTTTCAATCTTTTTTTACTGTTAATTTTATAATGTAACAGTCAAGAAAATGAAAAAGAAAATGCGGGAGTGGGAGGGGGTGATAATAAAATTACCGAAGAGAGTTGTCAAGAGCCGAAGGTTTAAATGCTATTAGAACCATAATGGCGAGCAGTTTCGAAAAATTCTCTTTTGCTATGAATTTGTTTATGAACAGGCATTAAGACAAGACAAAAACTTTAATAAATTCACATGTATATTTTGATTTTTCAAATGAAACTATTGAGTACTTTGAAGGCAAATGCAGATATATTTTCTTACAGTCCGGTCACAACTCTAAGAAACAATATTTTAAAATTATTCCACTGAAAATGAAAATATTCTGCAATTAGACAACCAAGGATAATGAAACTTAACCTTATTAATTTTACCAATTTAAGTGTCAAAAACAGCTCTAAGCTCTAAGATCATCATTAAAAAAATAATATATGTGAAGAAAAATAAAAATGAGTATGATATATATTATAATTTTGTATAACAGTAAGTGCATTAGATTTTGCCAAAATTGGAAAATAAATATTCTTGCAACAAAATAAATATAAAGGTTTTAATAGTTTGCTTTCTGTCCAACTGTTAAAATTTCAAAGATGTTACGATAACGAAAGAAGTTGGCAAAATGTACTTTAAAAGGGGAAATTTTTGCGAAGGGTTTATTTTTCTCATTCGCGATTGGCACATATTCGCGAACATTTCTCCCTGCGTAAATTTTTTTTTGTTACACACGTAACGAAGGGAAAGTGGGAATCGCGAAAATTAAGTCTCGCGAATAGATTTAGGAATTAAAATCGCGAAATTGAAGCCACAAGAAAACATCCCCCCTTACAGTAATGGAAACCAAACGTGTTGATCATCTATAAAAATACATGCTAAATTTAGCCGTTGCCTAGGATTGTTTTGTTTAGATCTTTTATTTCATATTTGATTTCTGTCAGATCTTATTATTGTTATTATTATTTTTTTTTGGGGGTGTTCCAAATAATTTTTGGGGACTGAAGAGACACGAGATGTCACAAAATGGCCACCTGCATGCAGAACGTAAATTGATTACAATATCGGTAGTTTTTGTTTAATTATGTAGACGACAAAGGTATTACCCGGAAATCAATTAAAAACGATATGTTGGACATTTCTTCTGCATTTTTGATTTATATAAAATGTAAAAAATTAAAATCAGAACATTTCTATAAATATTAACATGTCACTCTTTTAACAGATAACATTTGTTTCAGTAACTTCTTTTCTTACCTTAATAAATTATTATAAGGATACGAAAGACAATTCTTTCCGGTGGATCCATAACATGTAGAGTAGTGGCCAGTTCCCACTTAAAATAATACCGTTTTAACAAATTTTTTATACCCATTTTTCCTTCCCTACTATATGTTCGTTTTTACACAGGTCTCCATTTTACATTTTAAAACACATTACAACGATGATCGAGCAATGCGGTCTTCAGTTGCAATTCAAAACAGCTGAACCATTACATGAAATTCATTCCTTTCTCAACGAAAAACAGTATTTTTTTTAAATGCTAACATTGAATGCAATTAAATTCTTTGTACAAGTCACGGGCGACAGATATTAGATTACGGTCATATATATTTGATCATATTTGACTTGTTTGCATTCATATTGAATATTAGTTTACTGTTTTTTGTGTGTACTTTTTATTTGATTTGTTTTCCTTTAATTTCCTTTCTTTTTGCAGACAGTAATTACTTTCAGGCAGTTAGTAAAACTTCAGTAATCTTACTACATTTTTTTTATTTCGTCTGATGGATATTTCATTCCATATTTTGTATTGGTCTACTATATGCAAGTAGGATAGAGAAAGGAAGGTACTTGTAAACCATTCCAAGCTATCTTTAAGTATCGTTACTGAAGGGCATAACGAATTATTCTGTTCTTATAAATGCTTGTTGTTGTCTGTTGTTTATGTTGTTCAATTTTTTAGGGGTGTTTAATTGTGGTTTTCAGTTATTTTTCATCATCTTTTCACTGACGTTAGTCGTATAAAAAGAAAACAAAATATAATACATTCATTCCCAATTTGGTAAATTGTGAACATTCAAAAGCTTTGCAGATATTTGACCTATATCTTAAGGTTATATCTCATTTTTAATGTCACCCCCGAGGGAACCCCGGGGTATAGAAATAGGACCTAGTATCTCCGGCTTGCGGGGTATCACCTCTCCTAAACGGGACTGACCCCAAGGGAACCCCGGGATATAGAAATAGGACCCATTCCGTGGTTGTGCGGGATTAATAAATACACAACCCATCTTTCGGATGGGATGTAAACTCAGGTCCACGTGTTGGAAGAAATGCAACGCTTACTGCACGTTAAAGAACCCTTGTAGCAAGCTCTTTTTGAGTGGTCCTAGGTGATCGGCTACTTCGATTTCATCCTACTTTTCCAGTGGCAGTCAGAATTTCCCGTCCCATGACCCTTTCCATACCCCAAAATGATTATTTATTAACAAACTTGTTCTCGTCTTGATATAGCTGAAATATTGCTCAGTAGACGTTAAACAATATTCAATCAATCAATCATTTTTAATGTCTACAGTTATAAAAAATGTTCTAACATGTTTAACCAGCAGGCTAGGTTCCTTAGGCAGTTGCCCATCTTCCTAAATTACTTTTTGTCCTTTGCTTTTCTTTTTCAAGATAGTGGTTCTAGAGTAAGTAGTCTACCGATACTGGATTTTATTCGTATGTTTCTGTACTTAAGGGAAGCGGGATAGAGAAAGGAGAGGTTTGGGTACCTTGAAACTGGTTTAATCCTACCGCTAGCTTTGGTAGTGCCGGTTCCAAGTCCGGATATCCCGAGTTCCTATCGTTATTTACGTTTGTATAGACCTTCTCTTTCATTTGTGTGTTTTTCTAGTGCAGTTTGCTTGTGTATTGTGACATGTGTTTGTATTCGTCGGCCATTGTAGGTGTTAACTGTTATCTTTCCGCTTAAATCTGTACTAGGGGCCGTCTTAAGCTTACTATGATTAATGAGGAAGGCTCATTTTTAAATTCCTCACAGTGAAGAACAACAAGAAAGCGTTGTTTCATAGCTTGATTAATCCATGTATCTGTAGAGGCTTTGTCTAATGTGCAGATATTTTTCATATTTTGTAATTACATTAAGTTTTTTCCAAAATATTTTATTTAATGTTTCAAATGATTAAATACCGAAGTAACTGTGAAAACATTCTCAAATATTTTTCACTCTGCTCTGTTTTGCAATACCAACATTTAGCAAGGTGCCCAATGTCCAAAAGACGCTTAGTTTGCCAGTTTGGGTTAAAGGAATAACACACAACTAATTTCTGTTTTATGGACTGGAATAGTTATTAAATTATATATTTTTCATTGTCGTGGAAAGTTTCCGTGGTCACGATTTCTGTAATTTCTCATATATAAGGGGTACCCTATAGCAGATTCTTAGATATGATTTCTGTAGATTTAAAGAAAATTGTAAGAGTCTCTGATATCCAGATAAGAAGCTATTTTTGTGAAAGTCCAGATCTAAAATTTTGTTAGCTCGCCTGACCCGAAGGGTCAGTGTGAGCTATTGCCATCACTTGGCGTCCGTCGTCCGTTAACTTTTCACATTTACATTTTCTCCTCTAAAACCATTGAAGCAAATTCAACCAAAATTTACAGGAATGATGTTATTTAAGGTCCTTTACTAAGATTGCTCATTTTGTTCCGATCCGATAAAAAACATGGCCGCCAGCGCGGAACTTAGGTTTAGCATTAGACCCTATGGGAAAAATCACATTTTCATCACCTGCTCTGAAACTACTGAAGCAAATTCAACCAAACTTGACAGGAATGATGTACTAAAGGTCCTTGACAAAGATTGCTCATTGCGTTCCGATCCGATAAAAAACACGCCAGAGCGGAACATAGTTTAACATTGGACCGTATGGGAAAATCACATTTTCATATTCTCATCTGAAACTACTGAAGCAAATTCAACCAAACTTTACAGGAATGTTGTACTAAAGGTCCTTTATAAAGATTGCTTATTTCGTTCCGATCCAATAAAAAAAAATGCCGCCAGCGCGGAACTTAGGTTTAACATTGGACTCTATGGGAAAAATCACATTTACATCTCCTCTGAAACCACTGAAGCAAATTCAACAAAACTTTACAGGAATGATGTACTAAAGGTCCTTTATAAAGATTGCTCATTTCGTTCCGATCTGATAAAAAAAAAACATGGCCGCCAGCGCGGAACTTAGGTTTAACATTGAACCCAATGGGAAAAATCACATTTTCATCTTCTCCTCTGAAACCACTTAAGCAAATTCAACCAAACTTTACAGGAATGATGTGCTAAAGGTCCTTTACAAAGATTGCTCATAGTGTTCCTATCTGACAAAAACATGGCTGCCAGCGCTGAACATAGTATAAAATTGGACCCTATGTGAAAATCACATTTTCATCTTCTCATCTGAAACTACTGAAGCAAATTCAACCAAACATTACAGGAATGTTGTACTAAAGGTCCTGTATAAAGATTGCTCATTTCGTTCGGATCCGATTAAAAACATAGCCGCCAGCGCGGAACTTATGTTTAACACGGCCACCAGTTTAACATTGGACCCTATGGGAAAATCACATTTTCATCTTCTCCTCTGAAACCACTGAAATAAATTCAACCAAACTTTAGAGGAATGATGTACGGAAGGTACTTTTCAAAAATTACTCATTTCTTTTTGATCCAGCAAAAATATGGCCTCCACTGCAGAGCATAGTTTAAATTTAATTGGAGCCCAGTATGTGAAAGCCATCCTTTCCATCATCTTCTCTGAAATTATTCAAGCAAATTTAACTAAATGTATAGAAGGACCTTTGCAAAAATTACTCATTTCAATAGGATCAGACAGAAACACATGTGGTATATGAGAGCATAGCTAAATATTAGACCCCATTGGTAATAAACATAATTTTAGTCATGCATGGCATAGAAGCATTTTGTCAGGTGAGCGAAACAGGCTCAGTATCTGAGCCTCTAGTTTTACAAGCTGGAATGTAACTTATTATTAGTTGATTTTTATAATTTGTCGGTGTTAAAATTGCAATAAAAAGGGTTATGAATTTAAGACATTTTTGTTGAATACGAAATTACTTACCTGAATTTTCGAAATATTTTAATTCAAACGGAAACACGACTATCATCTGTACATGTGTGCCAAAAATCATGGGTGTCATGTCTGCAATTACAGAGAAATCAAAGGCATTAAATTTGCATTAAAATCTCAAAATTTTATGTGAATCTGGAACTTTTATCGCTTGATAAATCTTGAAACGTACGAAGCGCGACAACGCTAATATATATGCAGGTAGAATAACATGGTAGACCAAGTCTTGTCAAATTATTTGGATCTGTTGGAGATTTTCAAATTGGTAGAATTTCGAATTCGCATGTACATATTTATGTTTTTACATTTAAATTGAGATTTCGTTATTCATGTAGATGATATAACAGAGTTTTGGTCAAGTTTTATTGGTTTTATTAGGTTTTATTGCTGTGCGTGTTTTTCATGGAAATTTACTCAACTAATACCAAAAACAAAAATGTGATTTATTTTGTCCAGGTTTTATTTAATTTTGAAGAGGGAAGGCTTGAAAATTTAATTCAAGGTTTCCTATAAACAATGGTTAACAATAACTTAGAAAATACTATTCGTAATAATTGAAAGCGTCCTTTATATATTTCAGGTGCAAATATTCAAAACTGCACATCTTAAAAACAAATGGTAACCGTGAAGATAAATGACAAATCATTATAAAAAATACAACAATGAAATGTCTGGATAAAATTAATATTATTTTTTTTCGGGAGAGGTTTGTTGGTAAAATGAAGCCAATCTTTAGATTTGAGAGATTTTTCTTGAATTTAGGAAATGTCCTTTAACCCCATAATGAATAAATTGTGACCAAATTTGATTTCTACGACACTGTTATTTCGATGCGCCATGGTCTTCTCTTTCCAAAAATGTATAATGCAGGTGTGTGTGATTCCGTTAACCCAAATTCGAAAAAAAATCGTCACTTGGGCACCCTACTAAGTAGTTTTTTTTTAATTTCTTCAAATTTTATAATCTTGGCTTTATTTTGAATTTAAGATAACTAGATCTTCAAATTTTACATTATATTTACAAATCACATGAATATATCCGGATGAGCTGTGCCATCACTTAGCGTCTGTTGTCATTCAATAGTAAACTTTTCATTTCAAAGATCTTCTCTTTTGAAACCACGGGGCCAGTTGGAACTAAACTTGGTCACAATAGTCCTTGGATAGGTTCCTTTGAAAAATGTATCCCGCAATTCCACACCTCATCCAAGATGGTCACCAGTGGGGAAATTAGTTTAAAAGTGTACTCTGTGTACAAATATCTTCTCTTCTGAAACTACTTGGCCAATTAGAACCAAACTTGGTCATAATAATCCATAGTTGGACCCTTTTAAATTTTGTCTCTCAAGTCCGCATCTCATGCAAGATGCTCGCCAGCGCGGAACATGGTGTAACATTTGTCTCTTTTGGAAAGCATTCATAGATCTTTTCCTTTGAAACAACAAAGCCAAATGGATCCAACTTGGTCACACTAATCCTTGGGTGGTTCCCTTGACGAAATGTGTTCGGCAAGCCCGCACCTCATCGAATATGGAAAGTGGAGAACTAAGTTTAACATTGAACCAAATGGGAAAACATATTCAAAGATTTTCTCCTCTGAAGCTAATTGGCCTACTGAAACCAAACTTGGTCATAATAGTCCATAGTTGGCGCTCTTTAAGAATATGCCTAGCAAGCAAGTCTGCGTCACATCATTAATGGCTGCAAGCGGGGAACTTAGTTTAACATTTGACCTTGTTAAAAACATTCAAAGATCTCTAAAACCACTACACCGATTGAAACCCAACTTTGCCAGAATGATCCTTAGTTAGCCCGCTTTTGAAAATGTGTCCGACAAGTCTGCTTCATATCCAAGATGGCCACCAGTGGTGGGAAATGATTGAGGGATCTCTGAAACTCTACAGCCAATTTGAAAATAGGAATCTTTGGATTGTCCCCTTAAAATTGTGTCCATCCTCACCCATAGGACAGTATGAGAAAAATAAAGATTTTCTTACCTGTAACTATTTGCACAATTTGATCCCAACCTGGGCCCTTAGTTGCCCCCTTAGGAACTTCCCCTCTTAAACAACACAACAAATTCGAAGCATTTGGTCACAAAAGCCCTTGGTTGGTTCACTTTAAAAAATGTCCACCAAGTCTGCACCTCATCTGAGATGGCTGCCAGAGTTTAACTTAATTTAACATTGGATCCTGTGGGAAAAAAATTAAAGATTTCCTCTGAAACTACTTGGCTAACATGAACCACACTTGTTTACAATCGAAAGCCGATTTTTTTTGGAATACAAAAATACCGAAGTTGCATAAAAACAGTAAATTTCGTTATGCTGTACACGTGTTACAAGGAGTAACCTCTCATCAGCAGCATTAAAATCACATTATATGGAAAGCCATAATCCTAAAGTAGTCAAAAAAGAAATGCCCATTTTCAAAAATATCGTAATAGGAAGCCAAATCAAGTACCAAGGGCATCTACCGAGTGCCATACATGGAATGAAGCCTCAGTATTATTAAAGGAGTTGGAATTTTTGGAACCTTGCAATATCTACATTTTTGTAAATTTTATTGAAAACTGAGGAGTACGTCCCTCATGCAAAGCTCTGTCCTTAGCTGATTTTTGCTTTACATTTATATCATATTGGTTAATTGTTCTCTATCAGTTTTTTATCATATTTGATGTTATAGTCTTCCAAACGTTTAGATTTTATCTGCACTGAAGAGACATAAGTTGTTCAAATGCGCATATGCAGAAAATAAATTCACAATAACTTTGGTATTAAGTTGTTTGTTACCACTGGGTCGATGCCTCTGGACTGATAGCCCCGAGGGTATTACCCAGCCTAGGAGTCAGTACTTCGGTACTGACCCGAAAGCCGATTCTATTTGGAACCTTGGTTTATCTAATATCTAATTTTTTGTAAATTTTATTGAAAACTAAGGAGTATTTCCCTCATTCAAAGCTCTGTCCTTAGCTGATTTTGGCTTTACATTTAGATCATATTGGTTAATTGTCTCTTTCAGTTTTTATCATATTTGAGGTTATGGTCTTCCAAACGTTTAGATTTTATCTGCACTGAATAGACATAAGTTGTCGAAATGCGCATATACAGAAAATAGATTCACAGTAACTTTCAAAATCAGGTATATATGTTGTAATCGTCCACTAACTTAAGACACTAGAATTTTGTCGGGTAACGGATGACAGTGATTGTAAGAGCACTTTGCCAGTTTAATTTATGTTTGTCGACGATCCCGCATTCATGGCAAGAAAAGATACTTGGATGAAGTGTTGTTCGATATTGAGCAAAGAATTCCAGTCAAAACGGTGCTAGGGGCCGTTTTAACTTACAGGTATGAGCAAAGCTCATTGTTGAAGGCCTCATCATGACTTCAAGATAAAGAAAAACAATAAAAGCATTGTTCCTGTAGTTGTTTCTACCATATATTTGTAGAGATTTTGTCTCATATAAATTTACTCCATATCCTTGCATTGTTTATCGAGTCAATTAATAAAGTGGAGACATTGCCACTTATATAGAGGATTCTACAAGAGACAATGATTCGAATATCGGTATAATAATTCATTTTATACAGATTATTCCTCAAGGAAGAACAATTTAAGTACATGTTTATGGTTTTAGTGTTCTTGAGTGAATGTATTCATAATTTCAGAATTTGTCATTTTTATTTTTTTTTTAATTTCCAAATGTTATTATGACATCCTGTTAAACGTGCCCATATCTCAATACATGTATTTCTTCGTGCCAATTCTTATCCAATTGACTCGGAGAGTGTCCCTTGGTATTTTTGTAATTTGGGGCAAAATTAACATGGATGAGGCGTTGTTCGACATTTATCAATTAATGCGATAGAGGTCGTTTCTAAATAACTGTGATGTAAAGCTTGTCATTCTACAAGAGAACATAAGTCAATCAAAGATATTTAATCATATATAAAACAACTGCAGTGGAATACCAAAGGAACAAGCGATGATCACAAGAGTCAAAGTCCAAAGACATGAAAAACGGCAACAGAAAATCAAAGACCAAAAAAGGACGTGAGACAGCCACAATGTACGAAAATGCATGTCCTGCCCCGCTAACGAAACCTCTCATTCCATCAGTAAGGCATATATTGCTTTAAAATATCTGTTTGATAGCGGATTGTTTAATGCCGTTTTCTAACCTTTAGACAAAACCAATTAAAATACATGGCACATGCTACTTCTCTAACCCTCAAACAGCAACAAGGTAAAATTTTGAAAAAAAATTGTCAATCTCTATAGTATTTAAACATTCACAAGGACAAATTGGTAGCTCAAAGGTCACTATGATGAAAACTTAACTTAAAGTCTTTATTTGATTTATTGTTGTATTGTGTATTTTATTGTTTGCATTTAATTGTATCACATACATTTATATGTATAATGCCAATAAAAATATTGAACTGAATTGATATACAAGATAACCATGACAACATGAAAAACTAAAGAACTGTGAGGGTAAACTCCCATAAAAACAGGGAGTGACATCATGTGATTTCATAAAAAAAAATGATTCAAGTAGAGACAATTATTTTTATTCAGAACTTTATACATGAGACTATGATTTATTTAGGACATTCGTTATTGTACAGAGGATTAAGAAAACGAAAATGAATCAAATAGAGACATGAAAAGACACTGATTCAATTCATTTTATACAGAGGATTCTACAAGAGCTGATGATTCAATTAGAGACGTGGAAACTTATGCAGATGATGGAACAGATAAAACATAATACAGATAGACTACCAACCAAAGGAAGGCAATCTTGAAAGGGAAATAATACAAACAAAGCGTTATTTTGACTCTAGAATGACAACTGTACAAAACTGCAAAACTCTCAGAAAGAAAGTGGAACATTTGACTAATAGGCGCATTATATATGAGACAATTGTATTGAGTTCTGAGACAGAGTGATAATATCAACAGTGAAAGACACAAAGAGCTCTTCTTCACAAATACGTTCATTTATCTGTAGGATAAAAGAAACTGCTCCTGATAATAGTCACGTGAAATGAAAATGTATCAAAATGAAATGCTGATAGCTATAGATATGATCGACTCATGAAAGACTAAATCGTATTAATTTGGACAAGCTAATATGTATCATGAACAATCAAGTTGACAAATTTGAAAGTAAAAAGAAAAAAATATTAATGCAAAGACGGACAAAAAGAAAAATCTGCGACAGAAAAAAAATGATGCAATGTAAAAAAAACGGCGTTTTACATTTCCGCAAATTGGCATTACGTT
>MJUU01004487.1:0-33397 GCA_002080025.1 Modiolus philippinarum | reverse complement strand
TTGTACATGTTTCTGTCCGAAATTCGCGTAGTCTGGTATTATGACGTCGTTCTCTATTTCGTGAGTCTATCGTGACGTCGCGAAAACAACATGCCACATTCGGCGACGTTATTATCTGCCCTTGGTACTGTATCGTATCCCCTTAAAACCGAAGGATCAAGCTTTGGAAAAAGGATGGTTAAAATAAAGCTCCACAAAGGGGGAAATTCAGTCGATTTTCGTGGGTCGTTTTGTTTTGTTTGTTTGTTTTTTTTTTTTTGGTTTGTTTTGTTTTGTTTTGTTTTGTTTTGTTTGTTTGTTTGTTGTTTTTTTGGGGGGGGGGTCCAGTATTGGACTATAGATGAACGAAATTAAAACAGTTCTGAAAAGGGAGTTTTAACCATCGGAAACCAACTCCTCTTCTGATCCGACATGAAATACCATATGAAGTAAATCGTAAATTGGCTTCCATTTTTTTCTTAATGTTGAAGTTATAGGCTCCTTACTTTAAGGTAACAACCAGTGAATACACATTATATAAGTTAACTTTCAATAAAAAAAAAGAGATACATGTATATTTTTTATAAGAAAAAAAGAGCACCGTCTGTTTGCGAAACTTAGCTGTATAGAAAACTTCATTAACCTGCGATTCTGCTATTGAACATCCAATTTATTTCGTGTTTAGAAGTCATCTCTACGGCGATGCAACAAATTCTGAAAGATTTTTTAATTACTTTTCTGTATAGAAACATAAAATTCTCTGGTTGTAAGCTTTTCCTGACATAAATTGGTATATAGAGAGATAGAGAGATTTAACTGAATGAAAGGAAATTATTCTCACAGAAAGAGCTATGAAGAAATGCATAGAGAGTCGATTGATAAACACAGCAACGATGATAATGAAGGACAGTGAACATGAGTCTATTGTCCCCATGATAAATCTTTCCCAATCATCCGTTAGCAGGCAACCAAGACCTCCTTCATATTAAAGAGTCTATTTTGCTTGGTCACATTTTATTCACTATTATTGACTTGAGTGAGCAGTGACATTAAACTAAATGGTCCTGTAAATGTGTCTCATCTTCATGGTATCCTCTTATTAATCTTGAATTGATATTTTTCCAGCTCTTGGACAAAGTAACAATGACCGTTGATAATGTTAATCATGTATCTCCAACTTTCTGTCATGCTTGTCTGTCTATTCATCACAAAGTTTTTCAGCACAACTCGTCTAGCTGATACTACTCAACAGAACTTAATGATGTAGCAAGCACCACATGTAGTTGTGCATTTTACGTTTTATCATTTTACTAAAATAAATTTGACCAAACGTGGCAGGAAAGATGTATGGAAACTCCTTTACAAAAAGTACTCATGTACGTCATTCTGATCCAATTAAAATATGGCTGCCATTGGAAAACATCATAAGCTCACCTGGCTATAGCCAGGATGAGTTTTTGCAATCACTTTTCGTTGTTCCTTCGGTATTCTACTGCCGTTGTTCCAAACTTTTCATTCATAGATATTCGAAACTTTTGGGCCATTTGAAACCAAACTTGGCCACAATAGTCTTTAGATGGTCCCCTGCAAAATGTTGTTTTTTAGGTCCTCGGTATATCCAAGATGGCCGCCAGCGGGGAGCATGATTTTAACATTGGACCATTGCGAAAACACATTTAAAGATCTTCCCTGAAATTGCTGAGCCAATGAGTACCAAACTTGGCCATAATAGTCCCTGGGTGGTCCCATGCAAAAAAGGTGTTTTAACTTCCGCGCTATATCCAGACTGGCCGCCATCGTGCAACATACTAGTAGTTTTAACATTAAACCCTATGGAAAAACACATTCCAAGATCCCTCATCTGAAGCTGATGAGCCAATTGGAACCAAACTTTGCCACAATAGTTTTTAGGTGGTCCCATGCAAAAAAGTGTTTTTTACATGTATGTCAGCGCTATATCCATGATAGATAACAGCAATAAACATAGTTTAACAGTTTGATCCTATATGAAAACACATTCAAAGATCTTCACTGCAATGCTTAGCCAATTGGGACCAAACTAGGCCACAAAAGTCCTTTGATGATCCCCTGCAAAAGAAGCAACCAATGTTGGACCCAACTGAAACACGTTAAAGGGTCTTGTCATCTGAGAACACCCTAGGCAAAGTGTAACCATAGTTTAATTCAGATCCTTTAACAAAGACTGTCTGTGTTAGCCGGGGTCCAGGTGAGCGAAACAAGCTCTTGAGAGCCTCTTGTTTTCATTAATCTGTTCTGAAAGTATAATATCAAATTTTACCAAACTGTACTGGAATAAGATATGAAAGGTCCTTTACGAAGTATGCTTATTTATTTTGGATACGACAAAAATAAATGGCCGCCAGCGTAATACATAGCTTAACACAAGACCCTTACGGAAAATCATATTTTGATCATCTCCTCTGAAACCACAGAAGCAAATTCAACCAAACTACAGGAATAATGTATTGAAGGTCTTTTACAAAAACAACTCATTTCTCTGTGATCCACTAAAAAAAGATGACTGCAAGCGAGGAACATAGTTTAACCTTATACCAAATGAGACAAACATTATTTTATCAGCTGCTATGAAACGTATGAAAAGTACATTTGACCATAACGTGCTGGAATGATGTATTGATGGTTTCTTCACAATGATTGCTAATATGAGTCTTCCAGACAAAAAGACAAGGATGACAGCATGGAATATTAATTAAACATTTTAGCATATGAGAAAATCATATTTTGATTATTTCTGAAAACTTACTGAAGCAAATTCAATCATGGTCCGTGTTGTTCATATTTGTGTATGTGTGCCTTTATTTTTCTTTTCTGTGCTGTACTCATGCTGTGTCTCTGTTTCTTTTTTGTTTCCCATGTTGCCCTAGTCCTTTGATTATTCGTTTTGGATTGACGTTTCGGTTGTCACTTACTTTACAAGAATAAAGGATTGATAACAAATATCCCATAGTGGTTCAGAAGATTGTGATGTCGACCGTAAAACTTGTGCATTGATGATTAAGTTTGGAAAAATAAGCTGCATATGCTGGTGCTGTTTGAATGTTGCTATTGGAAAAGAGAAGTAATCGCGTTTGTAATACGGCCTAGTGTTAAGTCTACATTTGTTGTTAATTTCCAGATGATGGTCAAGGAAAAAGGCCAATGTAGAAGTGTTGTGGTAATTTTGAGCTCCTTTGGTAAGATAGATTTAGGGAAATTACCGAAGCTAGGGTTGTTTAGTGACAAAGTATAAATCTATAACGGAGGCTAAAATAAAATGATTGGGCTTATTTTTTTTACCTTTTTTACCTTTAGTTTGAAAACCCCCTTCAATTTGTCTAGCCTTTGTTCAGTGGAGAAACATATCAGCTGAAAGAGATGCACAGTTTATGCAGATTGGAATTTCTGTAGTCTGTTAAAAACAAGTCCTTCAACCTTACAAATGTATTGTGGAATACAAACTCTAACATTTCATCACTTCTTCCTCTGTATATTTTTCTCAAATTCGTTGTCGTTTTTCACAAAGTATGCTTGTTCTCTACCTATAACAATGTACTTATATCTCTGTTCACCGTTCTTATTGGAGAAATATCTATGAATTAAATCTTTCAGTAGAGTGTGAAAATGATCTAGAGTTCAAGATGTTAAATACATCTTAAGTTTTTCAACATTCACATTTCGTAAAGTACCGCTTCTTGAAAAGCAAGTATCAAAATATATTTGAATGTCCTCTTTAACAGCTGTTAAGATGGAGGTAGACTTTCAGGAAATACACAAAAAGTGGAATCAAATATTTTTGAAATCACAGCTTAGAAACAGTTTTGTAGAACATTTTGCAGATCTAAATGTTTGTATAAGCATTAGTTTAATTTGTGTATGCAGTACAAAGATTGGAGATTATTGTCTTCATCCTTGACCGAAATTCCAAAAGAAAGCAAAACAAATTCACGACTGTAATATCTCCTCTTAGACAGCATAGAAGCTGTGTAGGGTGGATTGCCCTAAGAATTACCAATTCCAAATTCTTTCGCTGTAATTATTTTTACAGATAAAAATGATGTTTTTATGGGGCCTCATCTACAGGAACAACGGGATATTTGTCATGAATTGAGGACAAATATATCTTGCAACATCAGCATTTTTGAAAATTGACATATTACTTAACTTGATGCTGATTTAGTCCTCATGGAACCTTGTAGCTGACTGACTCGTTTTGGGATCATATTCCTCAAAACCTTAATAAAAAAAGAATCAGGTCTTCGTCATCTATTTTCTGGCATAGTCTCCCGCAGCATCCCAGTTGATTTTTTTTTTTTTTTTGCTATTGCTTATGTTTTATGCATGATTACTCATATATTATGTGTTTTATGTTTGTATGCATGACTGTGTGTGTTTTATGTATGTATATTATATGTATTTAGTCGATATAAAAGCTCTACATAGCTTATGTTTATTGTTAATTTGTAATCCGACGTTAACTTACTTACTTACTTACTTACATAGTTTAACATTGGATCCCATGGAAAAATATAATTTTCATCATTTGCTCTCAGTGAAATTATGGAAGCAACTTAAACTAAACATGATTTGAATGTATTTTGTAGTTTGTGCTAGGTCAAACTACACTGAAATTAACAATCAAAATGAGCAGATTTAAATTAAGGATCGAACAAAAACATATATGGACGGAAGAAAAGAAACTGGCGGCCATTATTTGTATCAAAACAGAAGGAAATGAGCAATTTTGTAGAGGACCTTCATACATATTAAGTATAAAGTTTTTACATTACTTTATAAATAAGTTCGATTTTTCTTTGTGGTCAAGTTTGTTATCCTTATTCTTTATCTTTAAACACAGTATTTACAGTGCATGGCCACCATACAGTAAGCACCAGAAATTTTCCCTTTGCATTTAAAAGAGGGTGACAAACAGCTTCTTCCTGTAATTTTGAAATAATTTTGTACCAAGTATTTTACTTTTTGTCAAAGTTTAAACACAGGCCGAAAATTTGGGTGATATAATTTACCAAGGATAAATAGCAAATTTGGGTTTGAAATTTTTGCATTTGCGTTTATATTGTGGGGTAGTGGATACTATTGTTCAATAAATTTTTCCGTATTATAGGAAGGAACTGTCTTTTTAATGGTACAATAATCATGAAAATACGAGAAGATATGAATTTTAGATAATTTTTTGAACATCGGTCTTTTTTATATGAAATGTGCGAAGAAATGTTCAGCTGCGTACTGTATTATGGCAACGAACGTCCTTGCCTATGCTTAAGATTTTACCCTTTTTAGCTCACCTGGCTAATGCCAGGGTGAGCTTTTGCCATTACTTAGCGTCCGTCGTCCGTCCGTCCGGCGTAAACTTTTCATTCAAAGATCTTCTCCTCTGAAACTACTGGCCCAATTGGCACCAAACTTGGCCACAATAGTCCTTGGGTGGTCCCATACAAAAAAGGTGTTTTTTAGGTCCACGCGATTTCCAAGATGGCCGCCAGCGGGAAAGATAATTTTGACATTGGACCCTATGGGAAAACACTTTCAAAGATCTTCTTCTCTGAAACTACAGAGCCAATTGCATCCAAACTTGGCCACAATAGTCCTTGGGTGGTCCCTTACAAAAAAGGTGTTTTTTAGGTCAGCACGATTTCCAAGATGGCCGCCAGCGGGAAACATAATTTTAACACTGGACCCTATGGGAAAACACTTTCAAAGATCTTCTTCTCTGAAACTACAGAGCCAATTGTAACCAAATTTGGCCACAATAGTCCTTGGGTCGTCCCTTACTAAAAAGGTGTTTTTCAGGATCGCGCAATTTCCAAGATGGCCGCCAACGGGGAACATAGTTTTAACATTGGACCCTATGGGAAAACACATTCAAAGATGTTCTTCTCTGAAACTAGTGAGCCAATTGGAACCAAACTTGGCCACAATAGTCCTTCGGTGGTCCCTTACAAAAAAGGTGTTTCTTTAGGTCCGCGCAATTTCCAAGATGGCCGCCAGCGGGGAAAATAGTTTTAACATTGGACCCTATGGGAACACATGTCAAAGATCTTCTTCTCTGAAACTACTGAGCCAATTGGTACCAAACTTGGTCACAATAGTCTTTGGGTGGTCCTTTACAAATAAGTTGTTTTTCAGGATCATGGCCGCCAGCGGGGACATAGTTTCACTAGAGATATAAAATTCTTAATTTCCTTCTCACATTCTTAATTTTTAAGACTTTCCCACTGAAATTAAGAATGTGCAAAGGAAATTAATAATGACCGTCAGAGATTAAGGCTGACGTGCAGAGATTAAGAATGACCGTCAGAGGGGGACATAGTTTTAACATTGGACCCTATGGGAAAACACATTCAAAGATGTTCTTCTCTGAAACTAGTGAGCCAATTGGAACCAAACTTGGCCATAATAGTCCTTAGGTGGTCCTTTGCAAAAAAGGTGTTTTTCAGGTCAGCGCGATATTCAAGATGGCCGCCAGCAGGAAACATAGTTTTAACATTGGACCCTATGGAAAAACACTTTCAAAGATCTTCTTCTCTGAAACTACTGAGCCAATTGGAACAAAACGTGGTCACAATAGTCCTTAGGTGGTCCCTTGCAAAAAAAGGTGTTTTTCAGGTCAGTGCGATATCCTACATGGCGACCAGCGGGGAGCTTAGTTTTACGTTGGACCCTAAGGGAAAACACATTCAAAGATCTCCTCTTAAACTACTTAGCCAATGGAACCAAACTTGGTCAAAATAGTCTTTATGTGGGACCCTGAAAAGAAAACTGTTCTTTTTTAGGTTCACACTTTATCCAAGATTGCTGCCAGCAGGGAACATTGTTTAACATTGGACCACATGGGAAACACTAACAGAGGTCTTCTCCCCTTTAACTAATAGACCATTTGCCAGTTTTGCAATCAACAGAATGAATTTAGCAAAACCCAAAAGGGAGGTCACTTTTTAAAAAATCTCGAGGGGACAGAATTGTTCCCTGCTTGTGAAAACCATCCAAAAAATAAAGCATTTTTAATAAAAAAATTGTGAAAGTTTAATCTTTAGCAGACGTATAGTCAGCAACACAATTCAAAACCCAATCCCAAAAAGCGCTTACCATGCTTTCTCACAGATACTCACAGATCTTCTTATGACTTTAGGAATCTTCTGAATCCTCTACTGTCATCTCTAGTTCAATTTCACTACTTAATATGTGGTCTTGTCCGGTTGGGGTTAACTGAATGTGTTCTTTGTAATTGTGACAGCTAAAACAATACAAACATTCGAAGCGAGACTGGACAGACTGTGGAAAGTGGTTGATCTTTCCACAGTCTGTCCAGTCTCGCTTCGAATGTTTGTATTGTTTTAGCTGTCACAACTGATGATGGTAAATTGTTCCAAATGTCAACAGAGCGATGTACAAATGAATATTTCCTGATGTTCAATCTAGGACGAATTTTATATATCTTGTAATTATGGCCCCTGGTGGATGATTCACCTTTTAACTGTATAAAGTCAGACACATCTGGGTCATATTTTCCGGTTAATATCTTGAAGAGCTCAATCATATCACCACGAACACGTCGATAGGCTAGTGTAGGTAACTTCAGTTTTTGTAATCGTTCAGACTAGCTTAGAGTTGACATTCCCGGTAGTTGTTTCGTTGCTCGTCGTTGTACATTCTCGATTTCATCAATATGTTTGGCAAAATGGGGACACCAAACCTGATTAGCATACTCTAGGTGTGGTCTTACAAGTCCTGTGTATAGTAACTTAAATGTATTATTGTCCATATATTCCATAGTTCTCCTAATTAGTCCCATGATAGAATTAGCTTTGTTGACTTTTTCCGATATATGCTTATCAAAAGTACTACTTTCAAGTACTACTTGTTTCAAGTTATAAAAATAAACAACTGTACTAACCTGAACTGTCTTCTCAGTGACTAAGAAAGTATTGAAAATTTGAAAATATGCTAACTTACTGCAGAATCTCATGAATATTGTGTAGGGAATATTACTTTGTCCAAACTGGCTACGCACGAAGACCGTACTTTAAAACAAATGTGCACGTTTAATGTTTGTTTGTCCGGTGTAGGAGTAACTTCCCTTTGAAGGTTTGACCAAAAATCACAAAATTTGACTAGAACTGACAAGATCTTTAGTAACTGGCAAATCATCTATTAGGATTGCAATGGAGATTATCAGTCTCTTCTCGACTCCATTTACTGACACCGCAAAAAATATGTCATTTCCGGATTTGGTATTTTTTTTTAAATTGTCTCCCTTTAAAAAATTGGAAGCCTATGTTTTTCTCGTGACAGGTTGTCAACGAGCAATAGCTGGGTTGCAGATATTGTGTCTGCTGCTTGCAAAAACTCGTTAAGAACCTCAAATCGGAAAAATTCCAAGAAGAAGGCCAGCCCGACCCACTAACAGGTGCATATTTCAAGACTTGCATCTGATTAATGCTAAATTATGATTTATGCCTAGTGATAATGATATAATTTTTGTCAGTGCAGCTTGGACAAAATAATAATTGACTTCTTGGTCTTCATTCTAGCTTCCTTCATTTGCTGTGAGACACTGTCTTTGACACATAAATGTTGAAAAATGGAAAGCTTCAGTGAAAAACTAGGAAAAGTTTTGGTGTAATCCGGGACTGATTTCGAGATATTTCAGCACTAAAACACTTCGGCCATATGAAATTTCGGCCATGTGTAATTTCAGACTTGGACGTTTCGGCCCTGTCGTGAGTATGTTCTAGCCGTAAAACTTTCTGAATGATAAAAAATAGCGGGTCCGTCTTTTTACTCAAATACACCCAAATATACTCAAATATACCCAAATATCATCAACTACATGCAACTGATTTCGGAAAATGTCTAAAACTGATAGTTTAATCATTGTTGAGAGGTGATAAATAAGAACAAAAACATCAGGGGAATGCCATCTAAATTCGACGGAATGCTAAAAGTAAACCATATACTGCAGTCAGGGGAATCACAGAACTAAGTGACTAGGTAATCACTTATATAAGTGATTTTAGAGCTTTTCTAATGGAAATCCTAAACAACCATAAAATGGCAAACTGATAAATTTGCCTTGCTTTGAAAACTCATGTAAACTTTTTCTTATTATCATGATTATAGTCAAGTACATGTAAGCTATGAAATATGCAACCTTAGTATACCATTTGACAAGATATTGATAAAAAATTAAGATTTTTGGCAAAATTTGGCATTTTTTAGGTCATTTTGAAAGTCAATTTTCCATGTGAAAATGAATTTTCCTGATACTCATGATAATTATTTTGGAAACTAAAATGTTTCAGCTGTAAGTTAAATCAATAAAAAAGTACTGTTCTTGGACAAAAAACAACTGTTCTTGGGGCCCGAAAAAACCTGGTGTTCAGCTGAATAATCACTTATATAAGTGATTATTTAGATAAAAATTGATGAAATCACTTATAGAAGTGACAACCAGTAAATTAGTCCCTTTAGTCATCTGGCTTCATTTATGGAAAACAAAATTACCAAAGATACTATCAAATCAATGTCTATCTTTAGAACATTAAAATTCTTTGTCAAGCCACTAGAAAACCCAAATCATTGCTGCAAGTGCTAATCTTATCACTTGTATAGGTGATTAAAAGGGAAAATCAAGAGAGACAACCCTTACTTTCCATTATTTGTCAATATTTAGTCACTGCTAAAGGTGACTGAATGATCACTTGTTTTAGTGGTTCCCCTGACTGTACTGTACATTTCAAATGTTAAAATGAGTGATAATTTTTTTTTTTTTTTTTTGTAATTTTTTATTTTTAAATATTCACATTTTACATATTGATAATTTTGACAAATTTCAATTATAAGATCTATATCTACAAGTATACTGGGGTTTCACTGTATCGCGGTACGTACACTTTGGGGATGCAAGAAGAAAGTCGAGTTGTTTTTTTCATCTGATCCTATTTTAAGGTTACACGATACCGAAAAATGTAACGTTACGAGTTATCGTTCTTACAGTTACGCCCTTCTGAACGTTTTGCGGATCTCGTGATTCAAATGTAAACTATACTCAATTACTAGGCTATTATTTACATGTAAACTTGTTAGGGTTATAATATTAGGATGCCTACATGTATTTGCTAATATTAATCATAGTAACACATTTTAAACATATTTTTTTTAAATATTAAGACTGCATCTATTTTTCTATTTCCGTTTTCTTTTTTTTAGTTCAAACTATATTTATTTAGTAATTCAAACGTCAAATTATTGATAACCGTAAAAATAACAGTTGAATCAGAAGGACAGGCCTTCTCGTGGGTTTCTTGATTACCTGATTAGAGGATTTTTGGTGATTATTTGATTACAATACACAAAACAATTTAAGAAAACCTGACAGGATCTGGTAACAACTGAGCTTGAAAAGGTTTTTGAGGAATGAAAATATTCAAAGTCGTATATTCTTCATGATTTTCAGCTGGTCGTCAATTTTGCATCATTCACTTTGTCGACTTTCTTTCATATATGTATTTTCTAGTTTCATTTAAATACAAACTACTTATACACGGCATTTTTCTATGCAGATTTAAAAATAATATACCAACTACAAGTAGTGCGACTTTAGTATAGACATACTAGTAATTACGTGGTGCAGTTAAATCCGAATTTGAAATCCGGCCTATACAACATTTTGTCGGCGCATTTTGTTGTGAAACGTGAAAATGGTAATTTCTTTACATTTGAAATTTCATTTAAAAACTTTGTGAAAACGACTTCTCTAGTATAACAGCATATAAATACACCAATTTTGATGAAAATGCAAAAACGAACTCAAATACATGTATCTTTTCCGTGAAATTCACACGTTATGGGTACACAATTCTTAAAAAGAGGATATTTTATGGTTCATTTCTCACAGTTAAGCGGGTTTATACTTTTCTTTCATCGGAAGTTATAGCTCCCTTCGATGAGGCAATTTTTTTAAATATAAGATTAAGAAACTGTATGTCTTGGCTTAATCGACCAGGTTTTAATTTCAAAAGACAAAGTATTGATTACCGTGCAAACAACAGTTGTATCAGAAGGACGGACCTACTTATGGGTTTCTTGATTGGTACCTGGTTAGAAGGATTTTTGGTGATTATTTGATTACCAGGTGTATTTTTCAATTATTATTTGATATCAGTCACCTTTATTAATTATTTGATTACCATATTTTAAACAATTTACTAAAATTACCCTACTTTCAGTAAATCATTATTAATAATAGTATTTGATTCCGTGTTACCACGAAAAGTTGCTAAAAGGGTAAGCAAAAGGAAGAGATTTTTAGAGAGAAGAGGTGTACTCTTCAATTTCATCATATTTTTTTTCATTTGTTGCTACGCCAAAATGGACGTAGCCGCTTCTATACTATCTTTTCATTGAGAACTTTGGGCAAATATCTGTTTCAACAAACATTTGTTAGCATTCGCATGATTTCTTGCTTTCCTAAATACCATAGGTTTAATTTGTAAATATTTGATGTAAATATTTGATTATCATATGAATTTTATTGGATTATCAATTCCCCATGCACCCTTTTTTCAATAAAATATAAATTATATTTTTTAATACATGTAGTCATGATTGCTGGATTCCCATGTCATGCGAGGAGTCTAAAGTGAATTAAAGTTTTTTTATGATATATTTTCCTGATTCTGTCGTAAAGCGATACGGCAACATAGTTGTTTTAGTCAGCCTGTCACAGAACAGAAGTTCCATCATAACGTTTGTTCTAAAGGGAAAAATATTGTAGAATATCTTTTCCAATGGAACAAATTTAACAGTATGTGTTCCTTACGGAATAAACGTTATATATCAGATGTTCCCAAAGAAAAAATATAATATCAATGTTTATAATATTTCTTCCAAAGGAACTCTGTTAGGCGGAAAAAATATACGTTGACAAGCCCGTGCGTTTGGAAATTTTAGTCGAAGGTTACTAGACTTGTGTATGCAGTTTTGGTTTGATATTTGGTCTGATGTTTAAGTATACGTTTTGCCTTGTATATCCCATATGGCATCATATTTTTTTTATCTAAAAAGATAGCATTGATGTATACTGGAACATGAAAGTAATTCTAGTCACAATAAAACTGAAGGGTTCCGAATTATCAAATACTTATGTTTTCCTTAGCTAAAGGATCACTTAACATGTTGGATTGAGTTGACAAACGAACTGATCCGGACAAAAATATTTGTGGGATTGGTCATTATATAACAAGTTCAATTTCTATTGGCCGCAAATTCAAAAGTCGGCTAATGAGGTTGCACATTAATTTGAAAGTACAAGTCTTTTATCTTATCTATTCTCAATATTCTCAAAAATTACATCGGTCGGATTTTTTTTTGCATATTTCATTAAAATGTTTCGAATTTAAAGGAATTCCTTGAGATACCCATGCGGTCATCATACCGAAATGATATTGCTCGATCCAAACCGTACGTGTGTGTTCGGACCGTATGTTTACGGACCGACAATATGAGTATACGCATATGGCCCGTATACGCGTATATAAATACGTTTATGGCCGGAATTTTATACACTTGAAGTTGTTAACCATGCGTAGCAAATGAAAGTTTATCAGTACAATTTTTTTTTAATTTAATGGCAGAAAACTTCACTTTTAATTAACTTTTATGATGCGTTCTTGTACTGATACTGGAGATATACGACCGAATCTCCTATATTTTAGATTGTATTTCAAGACACAGACAAGAAGAGAAGAGTACAATGGATATTTATTAAAACTTTTACAAAATCAAAAGTTTTGGAAGTTGTAAACGTCTCATCGATTCTTGCAAATGGTTTAATACAGGGTGTGTGGGGGGGGGGGGGTGAAGTTAAATTAACAGGTTAGCAATCTTTAATTTTTCAAAACACATTATTTTTAACAACCAACTGAAAATGCTCAAAGTACATTAACATAAAAAAATCTTGTCTCCTCTTCAATAACAGCGAAACAGTACTTTTCATTTCAAGTTAACAGTTAATACAAAGGAAAAAATTAACAAAGCAGTAAACTCCAAATGGTCCAAAAACTGTTAACAACTTATTCCACCAAAAACAATTAACAACTGGCTGAAAATGCCAAAAACACATGAACAGAAAAGGTTTTGCCCCCTCTCAAACGGTTGGTTATGCTCACTTTTTTCTTTCCTTTTCTCTCTTGTCTGCTTTTGATGTTCCATTTTTTTTTTATATCTTTCTCTGCTGTCATCTGGTCATTTTCTCCTACCATCCAGTCATAGCAAAATTCTTCAATGACTCAAAATTTCTTAGATTCCTTCTTTTTCTTAGACACAAGTCCCAGTACTTTGAATATACCCACAAAAGCTTTATTGATAGTAATAAAAGCGGAATACGTTTACATGTGTGTTATAAATACGCATAATAGCGTCACCAACGTCAACTCGATTTTACACCTTTTTAGGCGTATAAGCCATCTTTGACGAGTTGTAATTTTAAAACAACAACGGTGACATATGTTTTTCTGTATACATATGGATTCCTGAAGTTGACATCTACATTGTGTTAGTTTAAGTTAATATTCGCATGTTTTGACATATATAAACGCCGTAAAAACTAAAAATTTCGGTCTCAAATTTAGGATTTTCTCTATTTGCCTTTGTAAATTTGGCGCCAAAAATGGTATTTTTGATTGCAAATAACTCGGAAAAATGCACGGTGACCCCCTAATTTTATTTCATTTTCTGTTGTATCGATGATAGATCTTTATGACTATATAAATTTTTTTGAAAAAATTTTCGGTCTGTTTCGGTATCGTGTTACCTTAAAGAGTTTAATGTAAAGTAACAGAAGAATTAATGTTCATAAATTGAAATAAAATAAATAAAAGAAAAAAAATTGTTTAAAGTCAGTATAGTTAATGTTGTAATTTCTTCATGCTCATTTCCATTGGTTTTTCTGAACACTCCATTTGTCTATATGTATCCATTAGACGACACTGTACTAGGTGTGCCCTACCACTCCAATTGGCTTCCTATTGTCAGAGCCGGTTGACATTGGTACTACTCCCAATTGCGTCAGGACATTGCCTATAGGTGTATGATCGTCGCAGCTGTGAGAATTTAGGCCAAAAATAAAAATTTGTTTGTTTCCCATCCCTCGACCGACCCGCTAAAATTGCTGCTACCCAAAAAATTTTATCGACAGTTGATGTTAATTTTTTTTTTGTCTACAGTCAACAAGAGTTTGTTATGTAAAACAGGCATTATTTAACTATATTTGAAATTTTAAGTAAAATTTTTTATTTGAAGAAAAAATGGAATAATTTTCCTTCCTACCTACCCATAACCTGAACAATCCAGTCAGGGATGGGAAACAAAAATATTTCTAATGTTGGCCTAATGCTAAGTCTCTTAAGTTCTAGTTTATGGTTAATATTTCTTCTTGCAACTTTACTTAGATAGCAGGAATATTGTTCACTATGGACTAATTTAAAGTTTAGTTTCCCGTATGATCGTAAGAACATGATCTTATCTTTCTTAACTTCTGTCTCTTGTTTATAAGGAATTGTGACGTCATAAACAGTAGAAGTACTAAGTAGAGTACTGCAAGGAATGTAAAATTGTTAAAATTGTCCTGATGACGCCTGCCAAGCAGGTGAAACATGTCGACCATGAAATAAAACATGCAGATCTTTGAAGTGTTGTTGTCAATGTTTAAGTTATAATTGACAACCCTACATACCAAGGTATCCACTTCATGGAACTCTATACCAAAACGGAGATAAAGGCGTTGGTTTACTATTTTAGAATTTAACTTTGTATTAGCATTAAATAACTAACAAGGCAGGCTAATATCTTAAAGAAATTTAAAGACTATGCAAATATTTAGCCACAAGCCCTATGCATGAGACTAGTAAAAATTACAAGTCACTAGCCCAGTGGGCTAGTAGTAATTTTTGTATTTTGAACAAAAAATTTTCAATGAAGGGCTAGTAAAATTGGGTTTAGGCTAGTAAAATATGGTACCTTACTTGCCCCTCTGGGCTAGTGAATAAAATTGTTTTTGGCACAAGCTGAATATATTGAAACATTGAATTCAGCATATTCAGTGCAAGCTTAAATTTGAAATGAGTTTCCCACCCTGCATGATCTTTGGAATGCTTTTAAATTTTGTCAGCAAATGGTGACATTTTCATAAGCAATATATACCCAGTAATTTGTAGTAATATAAATCAATCAAGTGATCAAAAGTGTAAAAGTTGTAAATACTTACTGTTCAAAATATTTCCAGGTAATTTTGAAATTCTAAATGCCGAGTTTTGAAATGAGTAGACACTTGACAATTTGTTTGCAATACTTGCAAATCCAATTGCAGCATTGCGATTAAATGGAGGAAATTGTACATTTACATCGTTGTAAATTGTGTATGCATAGGTACTACCCCCATCAGTGGCCAGAACTATCTGGAATGACACAGTGATCTGAAAAAAAATGAAATCTTTAAATGGCACTATCAGATTATTAGCTATCAGACAACAATATTCATATCAAAATTGAAATTGAGAATTTTATTTTCTTATAAAACTTTACATTGAGAGACGATATCAGGTTATTGTTATGAAACGTCTATTCATGGGTTCTAAGTTGCAGTGTTTGGTTCAAATTGACGAAAATACAATGTTGAAGTCGAATTTTAGTTTCTCATCAATGTCAAATAGCATTTTACTTCTTCATGTTCTTGTAATTCTGTGCATGATACAATCCAGTACTACCCTCTATAGCGACATTATATATGCAGTTAAAGGTTTGATTCGACAATAATTCCAACATTCCAGTGCTAACAAAATTTTTTTTCTGAAATACTGTAAACTAGAAAATTTTCGTGCCGTCTTTTTTTCACAGTTTTCAAAATAAGTTTGACTTAATTTTCACAGTTTTCAATTCGCGGTTGCTGATTGAGCTACTAAATCACCAAATTGCACAAAAATATTTATGACAGTTTTATTTTTGTACTTCATCCCTTTACATGAAAATAGCAAATATAAAACTGCCATTAAAATTTCACTGTTTAAAATACAATATAAGAATGTACATCTCTGATACATTTTCAATGCATCTGCAAAATATAAACTTCCTATCATGAAACTGTAAAAGAGTTGATCCGTATAAATACCCAGGTAGCCCATTGATTGAATTTGACGTAAAATTGGCTATTAGTTAAACATCTGGTATTTCTAATATAAATTATGAAAAAATAAAAATCATTGTATCATGCAAACCTCTGATATATGTACAAACCTAATACAAACAAAAACACATATATTCTCAATAAAAGGATACGCTGAAAAATAAAGATTTCACATATTTAGAAAAATTGCAATTTTGGCCCTTTTGACCCTTGTAGCTTGGAAACGGTCAGAGCTACGCCAAATTGACTGATACAGTGCTGAAAGCTTAGATCAAGAGGAATCCAAAAAAAAATCCCATCGAAATCCGATGAAAAATAAAGATTTCACATATTTAGAATAAAGGGCTACGCTGAGCGCAGCATGATACGACCGCAGCATGTTGACCATTGAAATTTGAATAAGTGTAAGTTAAAAGTGAATAAGGACACAGTAACTAAATGGACACAATAAGGAGCTTGACACAGTAATTAGCTGGACGTACTACCATAAGCTTACAACAAGAGGAATCAAAAGAAAAAACCTATCACAAGCCAATAAACATGATAAAAACAGATTTTACATATTTTCAAAAATTGCAATTTTGGACCCTTTGAGCTCTTATAGTTTGGAAACGGCAACAGCTACCCCAAATCTGTTGACGTACTGCTGAAAGGTTACAACAAGAGGAACCTAAAGAAAAAAATCCCATCGAAATGGGATGAAAAAACATAGAAAGCAGCCACAGCCTGCTAAGCTCACCTCGTTGCACAGCATTGTCACATGTTGCACATGTCAATAACCAGGAATGGACTATAATCATTTGTTTAAACAGATTCAGTCATGCGTAAAATGTAGGTCAGAGACAGCATCAGAAGCATGCACTGTTGTTGTCATCCAAAAACGCATCATACATACCAGTATGGTTGATATGGGCCATGTCAGTAAGCGGGAATGGACTTTAACCATTCTACTTAACCAAGTCACTCATGCGTAAAATGTAGGTCAGAGACAGCATCCGAAGCATGCATTGTTGTTGTCATCCCAAAACGCATCATACATACCAATGTGGTTGATGTGGGCCATGTCAGTAAGCGGGAATGGACTTTAACCATTCTACCTTACCAAGTCACCCATGCGTAAAATGTAGGTCAGAGACAGCATCCGAAGCATGCATTGTTGTTGTCATCCCAAAATGCGTCATACATACCAATGTGGTTGATGTGGGTCATGTCAGTAAGCAGGAATGGACTTTAACCATTCTACCTAACCGAGTCGTTCGTGCGTAAAATGTAGGTCAGAGACAGCATCTGAAGCATGCATTGTTGTTGTCATCCAAAATGCATCATACATACCAGTATGGTTGATGTGGGCCATGTCAGTAAGCTGGAATGGACTTTAACCATTCTACCTAACCGAGTCATTCATGTGTAAAATGTAGGTCAGAGACAGCATCCGAAGCATGCATTCCAGTCGTCATCCAAAAGTGCATCAGGCATACCAATATGGTTGATGTTGGGCATGTCAGTAGGCAGGAATGGACCTTAACCATTCTTCCTAACCGGACGTGGACGCTGACGCTAGGGGCATCACATAAGCCCCCCTCACTTCGAGAGGTGAACTAATAAAAATTTTAGGTAATCTGGATGTTTGCAATTTCGGCACCTTTTCGCCCCTCCTAGCTAGGAAAGGAAAACAAGTTATCAAAAATCTGATGGTGTAGCACTATATTAATTTTTCATAAAGAATCCATTGCAAAAAAAACTGCACCAAAATCGGACTTTAAATCAAAAAAATTTTTTTTTTGAAATTCGCCCCTTTTGAGCCCCATTTATTTCATGAACAGTACATGTCACGTCAAATCCCTTGACATACAACAGATAGGAAATTTCCTCAGGAACGCACTGAAAGAAACCCCATCAAAATCTGATAAATAATAAATATTCTACAGCCAAATATGTGAAAACACCCAATTTTGCCCTTTTTGGCCCCTTTTTTAAAAACAGGAGGGGCCAAAATAAGGAAAACTATACCCAGCCTTGCTTTTGTGCTAAGAAACACTGTGACATACGGCCCCCAATAGCTGGGAAAGGAAACAAGTTACAAAAAATCTAATAGTTAAGTGCTGTATTAATTTTTCATACGGAATTAATTAAAAAAAAAATGCATCAAAATTGGACTCAAAATAATTTTTTTTTGTTTTTTTAGATTTGCCACTTTTAGGCCCCTATTTATCTCAGGTACAGTACATGCTACGAGAAATCCATTGGCATACTTCTAATTGGAAATTTCCTCAGGAGCCCACTGAAAGAAACACCATAAAAATCCGGCTAAAGCCATAAAGATTCTACAGTCAAAAATATGTGAAAACACCCAATTGCACCCCTTTTTGGCCCCTTTTTCTAAAACGGGTGGGGCCAATAACTCAAAATTAAAACCTCAGTTTACGCGTGTGACAAGAAACATCATACTCAAATTTGATAATGATCCACTAGAACCAAAGTTATGCTGTCCACAGATGCAGACAATGCCGACGACACGGATATGGACGATGCAGACAACGCCAACACCATACCATTATACAACCGCAAAATTTTACCTGTCATAAAAAAACTACAGGAGATTTGTTCTGGACCCATTGGTACACTGCTGGAAAATATTGGACAATAAAAATGACCATGTCCAACAAATTATATCTTTGGCATAAATTATCAAAAATGAAAATAAAAGTACTGTGCACACCTCTGATATATGTACAAATTATTTGCATTATAAAAACTTCCTGTCTATAATATTGTAGAAGAATTGCTCCTGACAAAGCCAGATTTATTAAAAATTTGGTTTGCTTTAACATGACCCAAGTCTACTAAAGTTGGGTAGGTAGGTAGGTAATTTTTTTTTCTCACAGAAATAAACATAGGTAATCAACGATTACAGAGTTCGCCTCGTTATGGCACATTGTCAGAGTAACCCAATTTTGCCTGGATGCCTATGCTGATCTACCATCTGAGATGTATGCATATGTAAGGTTACAATGATCCTACCATGTATAGTGACTGAGATCTGAACTCATCCAAAAACTTGAATGTAAATCAATCAAGCGTAAAATATATGTCAAAGTGACCTAATTTTGTCTGGATGCTGACCTACCATCAGAGTTGCATGCATATGCAAGGTTACAAGATCCTACCATGTATAGTGACTGAGATCTGAACTCATCCAAAAACTTGAATGTTAATCAATCAAGCATTAAATATATGTCAAAGTGACCTAATTTTGCCTTGATGCTGACCTAACATCAGAGATGCATGCATATGCAAGGTTAGATGATCCTACCATGTATAGTGACTGAAATCTGAACTCATCCAAAAACTTGAATGTAAATCAATCAAGGATAAAATATAGGTCAAAGTGACCTAATTTTGCATGGATGCTGACCTACCATCGAAGTTGCATGCATATGCAAGGTTACGTGATCCTACCATGTATAATGACTGAGATCTGAACTCGGACATAAACTTGAATGTAAGTCATTCAAGCAGAAAATATAGGTCAAAGTGACCAAATTTGCCTGGATGCTGACCTACCATCAGAGATGCATGCATATGCAAGGTTACATGATCCTACCATGTACAGTGACTGAGATCTGAACTTGGACGTAAACTTGAATGTAAGTCATTCAAGCGGAAAATATAGGTCAAAGAGACCCAATTTTCTTGGAGGCTGTGAGATAGCCCAAGATGCATCTGTATACAAAGTTTGATGATCCTACCCTTCATAGTTACCAAGATATATACCTAAATGCGGACGCCGACGTAGACGCGGACGCCGGGGGTACTCCAATAGTCCTCAACAACTTCGTCGAGGCAAACTAAAAATTGTTAGTTTTTTTTTACAAAAATTTAAACAAGTGAAACAGACAAAAAATAATAACATAAAAACTTTTTGATGTACCCATTTTGTAGTTATTGTTTCTTCAACCCCCAACATCACCTTATTGTGAATGTGTTCAAGATCAGCTAACATTATTAAATTTCTCGACTTGTTGCACACCTATCTCACCTGGTTTTAGTTTCTCCATTTCTTCTACCATGTTAACATGTGTTTTTTTTTTTAATTTTACTTTGCCCTAGAAGAAGGCATTCTTGTTGAAATTATGGGCTTTTTTCTTCTTTTATCTTTTAAATTCTGATGTTTTCTTATTTTTGTTTTCATTTTGACTTAGCCCAATTCAGGTGGTTATAACCATTCTACTAACTGTTATATTTTTATCTTTTGGTGAAAAAAGAATTTGGGTAGACAGGTATATTTTTGGGTAGGTAGCATTCGAGAAAGCAAACCTATTTTTTATTTTGGCCCAAAACTAGAAGCACTGTGGTCTGCTGGGCCAAAAATGAATACCCCTGCTTCCAAAGTGCAATACAATTCTTTAAACAGTTGTCTAGACCAAATTTGAAATCCCCCCTCTCATACAAGCCAAGAAAACAAGAAGTGGTAATACAGCATTAGTTTAGTTATAGTTAAACATCAAAGAATCGGCAAACAGGAAGTGCATGCACAACAGACCTGTAAATGGCTTACACATTACAACTCATTATCATAAAGCTCCAGTCCAAATTTGAAATCATTCCCACTTATAGAAACCAAATAAACTGTGACAAAAAATCCCCATCCATAAAGGGTTATAGTAAAACTTTAACATATTGGCAAAAAGGAAGTGGTGATACAGCATTCCTCAAAATAGCTTACAAGTTACAACTCATTATCATAAAGCTCCAGACCAAATATGAAATCATTCCCACCCATATAATTCAAGTTATTTAAATGAGACGAACATTTCTCATTCATAGTGTGTTATAGTAAAACATATCGGCAAACAGGAAGTAGCAATATGGCAGACCCGAAAAATAGCTAAAAACATTACAACTCATCATAATCAAGCTTCTGACCAAATATGAAATCATTCCAACATATACAAGCTGAGAAAACTGTGACCATAAATGTGTGATAGACGGACCGATGGACAGAGGCTGGACAGACACCGCCATCACTATATACTCACCGCTTTTTCAAAGCAGGGGTATAATGAAATTCACTTTTTTTGGCCTCTTTGACATTCATGACATTTTACACAAAAATCATATGCATCAATAGAGAAATTTTGTTACAACCCTTTGAAAACAAATTCTCAAGAGGATTTCAATGAAAAAAAGCCACAGCTTTATTTCACAATATCTACCCTCAGAATTATTTCTTCTAAAATTGTCAAAGTCCAAAATATCATTGCAGATGGAATAAATAAAAAGTCAAATTATCTCCTTCATACACAACTCCACATAGTGCCTTCCTTTGTGTAAAGCTTCATTCTGATATTGGAACAATGGAAACCATGACGACTAGCCATATGAAAAACTCCAATAACATAATGAGCAACTTCTCAACAGTCTTTATGCTGAAATTGACGACGTCACAATATGTTTTGTGCACAAAAACGTCAGTAAATCTGAAGTAATGGCTGTCGTTACCGTGTACACTATAGGTCCGCTCAGATCATGAAGTGTCATATTAGAATCGAAATAATTCATGTTAGCCGGTGGTTTGTAGTCGATTTACATATGGGTGTCCATTATTTTCGTTTATTTTTCCCCTTGCTACGCTCTGGGTAAAATATTAACAAAAATAATGGCCATGCACCTATATGTAAATCTCCAACAAACCACCGGCGCCCATGAATTATTTCTTAATCAAAATCCTTCAAGTGGTTTAAGAGGAGTTGTGCTTACAAGAAGTGTGGACAGGGGGACAGACATACAGACAAACAGGGTGCTTCCCATATACCCCCATAATTGGCTTGTAGGAGGTATAATGAAGCATGCACAGCTTTGATATATGTACATATGATCTGCAATATAAAAAATTTCCATCTTGAAGATTTGCTCCAGACAAAATGATTTACCCATTTGGCAGCTGCCCCCATCGCCAACTGCCAGCTTGTCCACATTTTCACCATTTTATTAACCAGATTTTTCAGACAGAAAACTCTGTTAATAAAAGTCAAAGTGACCTTATTTTGCCTGGATATTAAGGAATTTCCTGAAATTTTCAAAGACTAGTTTGATTTCATAAAATTATTTTTTTCAATTCCAGTTGGAAACCAAAGTTTTAAATTAAGTCCAGCTGACCCAAGTTCCTATCGTTGTTTATGTTTGTCTTTTGTCTTATTTGTGTTTTTCCTGTGTAGTTCCCTAGCAGATTGTGGCATGTAATTATAATTTTTAGCCATTGAAGATGTTTCCTGTTGTCCCTTTTATTTCATTCAATTGAAGCGATTGCTTTCAATAACTGGATCACAAATAATTTTTTCACAGTTATTGGTATATTTCTTGAATCGTTCAACTATATTCTAAAATTATACCTTACAACCATATATCCCTTTCATTCAGCATAAATGTTTATTTTCAATATTATAATTCAAAAAGTAACACCAAATATCAATGACAATTTTTGGATCAAACAAATCGTCCTGGGATAACTATGGTTGCCGACAGTCACTACTTTATGTTTTACTTACGGAGGTTCCAAACAGTCTGGTATTATTCCATGTTCCTACATACACACACTTTGGCGTGAATCCACTAACACCGCGATAAAAACCAATGTTGTAAGCTACAGTTTGTATGACATTATTTCCATTTCCTTCATTTTCCGAGTATAAATGATAAAACATTTCATGGCTGAAGGAATCTGTGACTAAATCTGTCCAATATGGTGCAACAACATCAAATCTTTGAAAATTCTTCAACCTTCTAGGAGACCAACTTCTAAAGGAATCTCCAAAAACTAAAAGACCATTGGTGGAAAACTAAAAAAAAAACAAGTTTAAAACCAGAGCAATAAATTTAAAACTCATTCTGTATAATTTTATCCACAACCAAAAACTGATTGAAGGCTTTTATCTACTATTTTTCTCTAAAATATGGTAAAAGTGTACATTTGTTCAAGATAGAAAATTCCTACTTAAATCACATGTTTTATCTAATGTGTTCCTGTGTAACAAATTTTGTTCAATCCATTGGAACTAAAAATATGCTTGGGCCAGTTGATTCTTGATATTCTATAGCAATTTCCAGAAAATGTTGTTATCTTTTCCTAATATGAGCTATTCATTCAATTGGAGGTAGAAAATATTTTGCTATTTCACTTCTAGTTATTCATTTCTGACAAATGACCGAATGCCCGTTATACATACACCGTTCTAAAGTAAAACCAGTATCTGCACCTTGAGACAGGTACATGTAAATGAGCTTCCAAACCTAGAGACTCACATAAGACTGTATTGCTCACCTGGTAACTGGTTTTATTCACTGTCACCTAGAGTCCATCCATTATCATCCATACTATACATCAATTCACCAGATGTTAAGTTTCCAAGAGGATATTCAAACATTGTTGCAATCTTGGATGAGGTAAAAATATAAAAGTCACAAGCTTTGAAAGAAACCACTCAAGGACTATTGTGACCAAGTTTGGTTCCAATTGGCACAGTAATTTCAGAGAAGAAGTTCTTTGAATGCATTTCCCATATGGTCACTATGTTAAACTGGGCCCTGGCGCCTATGATCTTCGATGAGGTACAAACATAATAAACTGTTGACACAGAATATGTCTCAACTTTCCCATGCATCGCATGAATCTGCACATTGATCTTCAGCAGCAGCCATGATACCAAATATATCAATGATCACAACTGATCCCATTCATGATAATGCCACTTCATACCGAAGATCAATGGGCTACTATGAGTGGTTGATGTTAAACGGACACAAGAAAAAACTTAAACATTTGATAAACAGTGCAAAATTTCAAAGTCAGTGGAGCATGACTGCGGGGGCATAGACATAAAAGGCCACTGACACCGATTTGTACTGATGCTAATGCAACGGCATACCAAATATCAATGGGCAACTATGAGTGGTTGATGCTAAACAGACCCAAGTAAAAACTTTAACATTGATAAACAGTGCAAAATTTCAAAGTCAGTGGAGCATGACTGTTGGAGCAGACATAAAAGACCTCTGAAACTGAGCTGTACTGATGCTAATGCAACTGCATACCAAATATCAATGGGCAACAGTGGTTGATGCTAAACAGACAAAAGAAAAAACTTAAACATTGATAAAACGTGCAAAATTTCGAAGTCAGTGGAGCATGACTGCGGGGCATAGACATAAAGCGCCACTGAAACTGACCTGCAATGATGCAAATGCAACTGCATACCAAATATCAATGGGCAACTATGAGTGGTTGATGCTAACCAGACACAAGAAAAAACTTAAAACATTTGAAAAAAAAAACAATTCAAAATTTCGAAGTCAATGGAGCATGACTGCAGGGGTATAGACATAAAACGCCACAAAAACTGAGCTGTACTGATGCTAATGTTACTGCATATCAAATATCAATGGGCAACTATGAGTGGTTGATGCTAGACAGACACAAGAAAAAACTTAAATTTAAAAAAACAATTCAAAATTTTGAAGTCAGTGGAGCATGACTGCGGGGGCATAGACATAAAATGCCACTGAAACTGAGCTGTACTGATGCTAATGCAATTGCATATACCATATATCAATAGGCTTGCACAGGTGGTTGATGTTCAACAGACCCAAGAAAAAACTTAAACAATTGTGGACACCGCCGCCTGTAGAATCAGCATACCTATGTCTCGCTTTTCTTGACTATCATGGAAGGCTCTACAAAAATCACAAACTTTGAAGGGGACCACGAATAGACTCAGCAGTTTCAGAGAAGATCTTTGAATGCACTCACATAAGGTCCTTATGTTAAACTATGTTCCTCGCTGGCGGCCATCTTAGATGAGGTACCAACATAAAATCAAACTTTGAATGGGATCACCAATGGACTATTGTGACCAAGTTTGGTTCCAATTGGCTCTGTAGTTTCAGAGAAAAAAAGATCTTTGAATGCATTTCCAATAGGGTTCCTATGTTAATGTTCCCAGCTGGCGGCCATCTTGGATGAGTTGCGAACCTGCTTGACATATGTAGAAATTGTAGTCCTTGAAGTTGATAACACTTTTGCAATTCAAACTTAAACTCTATCTCAAACAGTTTTTGAAATAAAAGTAAAAACGTATAAAAATCATGAAAATTCAAACAAAAAAGTTATCTTTTATATGGGTCTTCAGATTTTCTTGAAAATTGCTGGACATGTAGATCTTATTATGCTGACCATTTTTGGTAATTAAACTGAACCTCTATTTTCTATCATGTTCAAAATATAAGTTCGAAAAGTCACCAAAAAAAATGGAAATTTCGCAGAAAAGGGGCAATAACTCGAAGACGGGTAACCTGATATTCTTCAAAATTACAGGGTCGGTAGATCTCATCATACTGATCATTTTTACTCCAGTCAGATTTTTGATATCTGTAACTGTTTTTGAGTTATTTGCAAAAAACATCAATTTATCCCCATGTTCTATTTTTAGTAACAGTTGCCAAGTTGTTTAGACATAAAAATTCAGACCAAGTTTGGTTAGTATTGGCCCTGTAGTATCAGAGGAGAAGATCTTTGAAGTTTGAGTTAAAGGACCGATGGACGACGGACCCCGGACAAGGGAAGACAGACAGACGCCAAGTGATGGCAAAAGCTCACATGGCCTTTGGCCAGGTGATCTAAAAAGGACTTTCATAGCCTAAAAAATTCATATACATGTGGCAATAATAAACAGTCCAGATGTTTTGGCCTTGATAGTCCTACCATATGCAGTTCCACCCCCCCCCCCCCCCCCCCCCCCCCCCCACCCCACCCCAACTCAGATGAATGAGTTTTGGTATTCATTCAACATGTTCAGTATTAAACATACATGTATGCTAAGTAAGCACTGACAATTATCCTCCTCAAATGTGCACAGTTTTGTTTTTATTCAAAACATTCTGTGAAAATTTCACTGAATTCCACCAAGTGGTCTTAAGGAGCAGTTGTCGCCACAAAGTATGTACCCCTATGGTAGACAGATACATGTATGAACGTACGACTGGATACCATGATAAAGCGGGCGGTATAAAAATATGTAACAGATACATGAGATAGAGGTAAAGATTAAATTGAAAAAGTGTTCAGATTTCAGAATACAGTAAACTGGGAAGAACTAACATATTATTCAAAGATCTCCTCTGAACTCACTTGGCCATTGAAACCATACTTTGATACAATTTTCTATAGTTGATCTCCTTACAAAAATGTATCCAGCAAGTCTGTTTCAGATCCAAGACAAATACAAATACAAAAAGCTTTATTTAACGTCAGTACAATACATAACATTACAACATAATTATAAGCTCTCACGAGCTTTTGAAACCGACACACAACAATCACACATTAAATACACAATACATAGACATACACAAAGCATACATTAAAACATAGGCAAAAAGCAAGCACAAATAAAACATAAAACCTATGATTCCATGGCCACCTTATAACAACATTATATTTTAATTTTTATGTTGTTGTTGTTATTTATTTATTTATTTTCTGTTATGTGAAATACAAACAAAACAATCTCATTAGCTAGCTCAATCTTTGTTCTGATTGTAATTTAATTAAAATTTGAGATGTCAAGCAGGTCACCTGATTGCAAATTGCCTGAGAGGTTAACCTTACCCCACGCAGTTTGCAAAACATGTACCACCCTCAACACCTAAGAATATACTATTATACAGGTATATCAATATACAGGTGTTATTGAATTCAACTAGATGACATTTGACATGTAGAATATTCAGTTTCAATAAAATCTCAAATGATAAAATGCATAAAATAACAGCCGGTTGTTTTTTTAAGTTTAGTTTTATTTATTTATATTTACTTTTAATCCTTGCATGACACATTTCAATTTTGTCTTAAAACAAAATTAATGATTTTTCAATCCTACACAAATTTGCAAAAAGGCAAAAGATTTTTTAATCAAAATGTATATTTCAAATGCTGATGATCATGATGATATTCTGAGTTAAATACATACTGTTTAAAAAAAAAACAATTTTCGTTTTTTTCACCTTGTTTTGTCACACCTATATGATTTGTACATCAAAAAAGAACACCGCTGATTTTGACATGTAAGCGATCCACAGGTGTGGATATTGTGTCCAGATTACAGGTAAACAGTAATATGCAGTGTAGCAAACAGATAAAATTGTTTTTCTTCTAAAAATTAACGACATAATGAAGATCAATTTATGACACTTATTTGTGTCGATAGATGGTAACTTTACAAAATTATTTAAAAATAACTACAAAACATACGATTTTGCGATTTTTGGACGTTGTAGCTTAAATATCATTTGTTGTAACTGTTTTGAAATTGTGTATATCATTGTTCAGGGTTATTCACAATTTCATTTTAAACTTTGCTACTTTAACATTAGTTTAAACGGGCTTATCATCCGGAACTCACCAGTACACTAAATAACCTAGCGGTGGACACGATAAGTAGAGATAGTGCAACAGTCCCATTAACTGTGTCACAATTTTCCTCCTTTTAAAAATGTGTCTGACAAGTCCGGACCCCTTCCAATATTAGACTGCCAGCAGGGAACTTAGTTGAGTGAATTAGTGAGTGACTTGTTTTCTTCTTTAAGGGACCAATCATTTAACCTGAATGGGGGGCTTATGGTTTTTTTTCTGGACAGAGAATTTTTTTCACATTCATCAACAAAATATTTTTTTTCAAAATTAACATTATTTTGGGGGGCAGAAAGCCTCCTTCAGAAATTTTTTTTTTATCATTTGGCAGACAAAATATTTTTTTCACATAAAATCATCTCAAAAAAATTTTTTTAGAAAAAAAACCATACCCCCCCCCCCTTTTTTTCAAGTTAAATGGTCGGTCCCTAAGGGAAGATTTGTCTCAGTTTCAGAGAGGGTGATTTGTCTTGGTGGCGACTTGACTCGCATTCCTCACGCTTATTTTAACCTGATTTATTGCAAATTTCTTTTTTATCTTTGATCTTTTTTCACGCAACAACCCTGTGGGTCCAAAAATTCAGGGAAAAGAAACCTTTCTGATATCAAAATCAAATCAAGTTTAATGATGTACAGCATACAGTCTTGGGTCAAAAAGTAAGTAAGTAATACTTATTAAACAAATCACTGGCCCATGGAGGCATATAACAGTACAAACATATATGATTAGACACAACAAACTAAATTGTATTCCACTCACTCCGTTATATTTGAACGCTTATCCTATGTAAAACGCGTCAATCGGAAGTGCCTTATCGAAGTGCATTGTGGGTTTAAATCTGTTGATTTTTGATTTTTTTTTTTCAAATTGGTTATTTTTGTTTAATTGTTTTCGCTTGACCGTAAAATGATATATACTATAAACTGACCCAATCGTTTGTTGGCGATTTTTTTTCTCTAATTTCTGTCTTGTTTTCACTTTTCTTGAACGGTTGGAGAAATTCTGTTCTCCTCTCTAGAGAGAATGTCGTTTTCGGCAAGTGATTGGATGAAATTCAATTATAACGTCAAATATGTTTGCCGTTTTCCGAATTTACCATTGTAACGTCATGAAAAAAGGTGACTATGCCTGATGACGTCAAGCTCAAAGAACACATTTCTTTAGGATCATCTGAAAGGGGGGGTCATGTTTTTGTCAAAATATCCTTGAAATCATTAGAGAAATAAAATCCGCAACCGTATCTCGTGAGAAACGACATTTCTACACTAGAGATAGTTAAATTTTCAAATATTTTAAACGCTCGGCAAGCCTCGCGTTTAAAAATTTGAAAATTTAACTATCTCTAGTGTAGAAATGTCGTTTCTCACTCGATGCTGTTGTGGATTCTATATTTTCACACAGGTGTGAAATTCTACCAACTGTTTATCTAATTAGAATGACATGTTTACTCTGAAGATCTATAAAGTTGTACCATTAAAAAGAGCTTGACATTCTGTTTCTTCCTATAATTTTCATATAATTTTTGGTGTTGTAGTTTTCTAATTGTCATGATATTAACACAAGTATAAAATTTTGACGTCAACATTTACAATATATTATAGCAAATTGTGAAGTAAGAAATTTCAAATTGTATTAAATCGTGACAGAGACCATATAAAACGTATTTAAATGTCTCTGATCGTGACAATATGCAGGCCTCATCACCAAAAATTATATGAAAATTATAGGAAGAAACTTATTGCCGAGCTCTTTTTAATGCTACAGTTTTTATGAATATTGGACAAGAAATGAGCTCTACAGAATTTTTTAAATGAAGACCGTTTTAATATGAAATGCATTAGAAAATATGAATATTATGAATACTTTTGACCCAAGACTGTATCATGTCAAAAAGTTATTTCTCGCCAGATTTATATGATATTTCACCGTCAAACATAGTATTGTCTGTAGTTTCTTACTGTCTAGTAGGAATCATGGTTTAAAACACAAGTATTTCTCTGTGTATCCTTGTAATTTTTGAAAATTTCACTCTATCTTCAAATCATAAACCTACGGTTTCCAAGCGTACTGATGCCACATGAAGAAAAAATATATAACATCTCAAAAATATTAGATTTGATAGTTTAAAAACTAAAACTTTTCACTGTGTATTTTACAACTAAATTTTCAACTAAATTTAAAGAAAAATATAACATGATTTGCATCGAGGTTTAATCTTTTCAATCATATAAATTTTGTAGCATTAAATATCTTGGGGAAAATAGAAAGTGTATTTAAATAAACCTCATGAAGTGCAAAATTTCGCGGTATTTTTTCTAAAAAAGCAAAAATTATCCAAGTTTAAGAGCAAAATTTGTGTACTTTGGAATAAATTTATTTAACAAAACTTATACTATGAATTATAAATTCACAATAAATTCACATTTACTTCGGTATTTAGTTATTTGTTACCACTGGGTCGATGCCTCTGCTGCCAGTGAACTGTTAGTCCCCGAGGGCATTCACCAGCCCAGTAGTCAGTACTTCGGTGCTGGCCCGAAAGCCGATTTTATTCGAAACCTTGCAATATCTAAATTTTTGTAAATTTTGTTGAAAACTAAGGAGTATCTCCCTCATGCACAGCTCTGTCCTTAGCTGATTTTGGCTTTACATTTAGATCATATTGGTTGTTTGCTCTCTATTGCTACGGTCAATTTTTGAAAAGAGAATTTGTTATCAAAAGGCTATTCTTGTATATAAGTCATTAAATAATATGGTGCCGTCGTATTTGCAAGATTTTCATTTTGTTAATAACACTTCTTATAGTTTACGTTCCAAAAGTAACAGCATGTTACCTTTACCAAAACCAAATACAAATTCTTTGAAAACAAACTTTTTTATATTCTGGCTCACAAATTTGGAACAGCTTACCATATGATTTGAAAGTTTGCAAATCAATTAAACAGTTTAAAGAAAAATGTTATACCTACTTTTTAAATGGTAATAAATTGCAAAATACTAGAATAAGTATATCTGAATCTTAATCAAATGCAATTGAATTGTTTTATACACCTTATATGGCAGACTGTTTGTCACGTGTAATTTTATGATTTATTCTTGTATTTGAGGACCCCCAGGAAGATTAGTTTCGGCTCATGGGGTTATCCTCTTGAAATAAAGATTATTTATTTATTTATTTATTTATTTATTTATTTATTATTTAAGGAAGTGGCAAAACTTTCAGTTTACCGAAATTAAGATTTACACCCCAAGCTGTCTACCTTTCATCGACTCGCCGTCGTGCAAAGACAACATTGTATAAATCTGTCATGTTTCACGTCTGATATATCTACAATGTAGACAATGTCCTTGATAAACTGGAGTTTTCTATGTATCGTGTGCGTTTTTGTCACATGTACATTCACTCCATATCCTTTCATTTTTCCTTTTTGACATCGATGAATCTAACACATTGTGTAAGCTTGGGGTGTAAATCTTGACTTCATTACAATAAAACTTTTGCCAGTTGCTTGACCGCTGCAATATCAGTTTTTGAACATCTTTGAGTTTATGGTCTTCCAAACGTTTAGATTTTATCTGCACTGAAGAGACATAAGTTGTCGAAATGCGCATATGCAGAAAATAAATTCACAATAAATTCACAGTTACTTCGGTATTTAGTTATTTGTTACCACTGGGTCGATGCCTCTGCTGGTGGACTGTTAGTCACCGAGGGCATTCACCAGCCCAGTAGTCAGTACTTCGGTGCTGGCCCGAAAGCCGATTTTATTCGAAACCTTGCAAAATCTAAATTTTTGTAAATTTTGTTGAAAACTAAGGAGTATCTCCACCATGCACAGCTCTGTCCTTAGCTGATTTTGGCTTTACATTTAGATCATATTGGTTGTTTGCTCTCTATTAGCCTGGTCGAACCTGTCCCAACCGGTCAGGATCCCAGGCTAGCTACCTCCTCTATCCGTTTTTGAACATCTTTGAGTTTATGGTCTTCCAAACGTTTAGATTTTATCTGCACTGAAGAGACACAAGTTGTCGAAATGCGCATATGCAGAAAATAAATTCACAATAAATTCACAGTTACTTCGGTATTTAGTTATTTTATTATAACATCTCATTATTATGAGATTTTATCTCATAATTACGAGATTTTCTTTATGTGGCATCAATACGCTTCTGTATAAACCATATAAATATATGAAAATTATCCGAAGAAAATGTGGGACAAGAAACAACTTCATGATTTTTTTAATGTGATATTACCGTATTATAAGGCCGTAAGAATGAATATATTAACACTACCCTACGACGTAACACAACCGATTCAATAAATCTGTCCCTACCAGCACAGGGGCCGGCAACATACGATATTGATAGACCGGGCCCCATATATATGTATAAGAAGGACTCCTTCTTATACATATATATGGGGCCCGGTCTATCAATATCGTACTCCTTCTTATACATATATATGGGGCCCGGTCTATCAATATCGTATGTTACCGTCCCCTGTGCCTATCAGTGCATTTGTGACGTATATATCTTTTATCAGCTCCTGTGGTTGTCATAAAATGTCTAAGGAAACAGACTAAACACTGTAATTCATACACAATGTTGCATTTTGTCATCTTTTACAAAGAAATTGTCAGTTATTGATGTTGAAACATCAACAAATCAGTCACAACATCACGCCATTTGACCTCGACAAGACGGTCAGGGGACACATTTATCGAATCGACCCTAATATGAAACAATACTGGTCAATACCAGAGACATATAATTACTAGTATATGTCTATGGTCAATTCTGAATAGGACATTTTGTTTTTGATACTGACATTATATTACGGTCAAATACCTGCAATATATTGGATGCAATAATTACCACATGTTAAAGTTGAATACCGGGGTTGAATATCCGATGTTGAATTTCTTTATGTAACGAATCTCCAAAATTTGCATGAATACTTACACTTAAGCTTGAATAAATCTGGCCGGAAAATGGTATATTTACGAAGCAATCGAGTTGCGACGTTGACACATCGTCACCCACAAGCCGAGAGTCACCTTCTGATGAACCAAACGCTAATATGCCTGAAATTCATGTGAACAAATGTGAAGATTTTAATTGCTCAGAATTATTTATAGGGCTGCTAATGTAAGCCAAAATAGTATCCTGTGAAATATGATCCAAATGGGACAAATGTTATTGATACCGGTATATCTATGAGATTTATTCCGTCTGGAGTTGAGCAGTAAATACTTTCCGGGGATTATTTCACATGGCCAGCTATGAAAGGAGTAAGGGCCTTATTTGGCCTGAAAAATAAATTTGGCTGAATTCACCAAATTTTCTCATTGAAATGTTCTATGGGTTTTGCTGTTCAGTAAACAGTAACATTTCTCAAATATTGATGTATAATTATTGAGTTTTTGAGTGTAGAAGAAGGGACATATTGAAAATGTTGTAGAAAAATGACAAAATTGACCAATTTTGACTACTTTTTCTGTATAGGAAATATTGAGCACATGCAAGAACCACAAAAATATTTGTATGAGAGGTTCAATTCATCTGTAGAAATAAGTTGGTAAATTATCTAATTGGTTCTTGAATGTGCTCGATATTTCCGGTCAGGTAAACTGTTCGGAAATCTGTCAAATTCCGTATCTTTCTATGAAAATCTCAAAAGTTGCCTTTTCATGACGTCAGAACTATACCTTTTGTGACGTCATTGGTTTAA